>PVKA01028066.1:0-29792 GCA_004027165.1 Ctenomys sociabilis
CCATATCCATTTACAGCTCAGCTTAATATTATGGGCTCACGATGTATACTTCATTTTTATACTTTTCTGCTGGATGGTTAAGACCTAGGTAGATCAAGACTTATATACCAACACAAGAACTTTATATTTCCTATGTGGTCAGTGAAGTCCTCTCAGGGTTTATCTTGTAGTCCTGTACATTATTCTGTAGTTCCTTTGTGTCATCCATGTGGATGAGTCACGGCCAATGCTTGACCAGATTGCTCTAAGGGGTTTACTTTGGTCCATGCTCACAGTCCATGTTCAGCTGAACCAAGGCAGAAATGACACAGCTAAGTGAGAAAATGGGAGAGAGTAGCTTGTGCTGTGGTGGAGGCAGGGACGGAAGGGAGAGGCTGGGGTGAGATCTGCCGTCTCAGGGCACGTGCCCAGTGCTCTGGGTATAACCAGCTCACCTCTAACAGCAGATCAGTGACAGCGCCCCATAATCCAGTCACTTTCCAAAATCCCAACTTACTTCTGAACATGGGGTACATCTTCATCTAAGCCATAATAATTTTCACTTTTGGTTTCTTGGTTTGCATTGTCAAAGGAGGACCTGAACTTTAGAAATCAAAGCTTGGTTCTGTTGCTCTTTTTTCCTTTCTCCTTTTATAGGCGTGTGTGTGTGTGTGTGTGTGTGTGTGTGTGTGTGTGTGTGTGTAGTATGGCTTATGGGGTTTGTTTAGTGAAGGATATAAATTATTATGAAATGAAGTAATCATTTGGAGAGGCAAGTAAAATTTTGAAATACTTGCCTTCTTTAGCAAATCTGAGACGATCCCAAGCTTTAGGTAGCTGAAATAAAATACTTGTGTTTATCATATATATAAATTTTTATTTTTATTTATTTATTTTGGTATTTAGTACAGGGTCTACAGGGTCACTACGCAGATTAGACTTGTAGTGATTCTTCTGTTTTCAGCCTCCCAAGAACTGGGATTACAGGTGTGCACCACCATGCCCAGTCTCAATTGCCTTCTCAGCTCACCCTAGGAAAGGCATCTCAACTTGCCCCAGGAGCGATACTGGCATGGTGTGCTGGGAATCGAGCCCAGCTGCTACACTCTGTCTAAGCAGGTGCTTTGGTCTCTTGAGCTATTTGGCCAGCCCTATGGTGTTAGGAAATAGAAAAAGAATGATGCACCATAGAATATGTTAGTGTATTTTCTAGAAAGTCTTGTCTTCAGGGAAGAGTGGATTCAACTCAAGTTTTTCTTTTGCTTTAGAAGCAGGATCCATTGATGTAGAGATGAAATTGAAGAACAAATGAGAAAAAGCAAAAAGTTCTTAAGCGCAATCAGACTCCTGGGTTCAAATCTAGGTTCCACCAACAACCAAAGTTGTAACTTTAAGCAAGTTGCTTAACTTTCCCCAGCTCAATGGTCTTGTTTGTAAATAGCCTGAATAACACAAATATCCATCCTTTTAGGTTTTAGTGGGGCTTGGAATACAAAGGTGTGACCCACATACTCTAAGAGCTTTATTTTGTCATTTTTAATTTTCATTATTAAATGCTTCTGAAAAAGGAGCTGGGATTTCCAACATGGTAAATGGCCTATCAAGTCAATTATTTAAACAATTTTTAATCACTAGTGATTGTAGTCCTATCTAATCCTGTGCTTGGAGTTGGGATCTAGCAATGAAAATAGAAAGAAAACCCATGTCCTCCTGAGGCTTACCAGGATGATCATCAACAAACAGAAAATAAAAGTAATTTTTCACTTTTTTCTAAAATCTCTGAAAAAAATAAAACAGGGAAGTGCCTGGAGCACTGCACTTTATGAAGAGATGGGCAGGAAAGCCCTCTTTGAGGCAATGCTATTTAAACCAGGACCTAAATTAGGAGTCAAGATGTTCATTCAAAGATCTAAAGAAGAAGGAGAGGGACCACTACATGCAAAGGCTCTGAGATGAGTAGAAAGTTATAGGTCTTGAAAGAAAGGGAGGCTGCCTGGAGTAGGATGACCAACGTGGAGGATGGTAAGGGGAAAGACAGATGGTGAGGTCATTGCCTGCCTTGAAGATAAGAGCAACTCTCCAGGGTTCATTGCCTTCTGATTGTGATGAAAATACTGTCTGCCTTTAGATGTTTAGAGGTGATGCTGTGGAATCTCTTCTGAAAGGCTAAATGCTTTTGTTGTTTCCTGGGCACTGGAAATCATTTTATGTTGTTCTCTCTCTATCCACGACTTTTTAGGTATAGTCAGCCAAATAGAGATCTTAAATTTTCCTTCAATAAAGTGAAACTTCTAGACCATGCAATCTGTGACCTCAGATGATTAGAAGTGGGCCTGAACATGTTCACTTTTAATATCCCGCTATGTAGATTTGGATGTGGAGGAGCAAAATTGGTCCAACTCTTTTCCATGGCCTCGTCTATACTTTCTATAGTTTGGAATATACTACAAATAAGGGAGACCATGAGAGGTAAACAGGGCTGAAATATGTTATGTGCGTGAAAGAATCTGCCAAATATGAATCCCATTTATCTCAAAAATCAATATGTTTTACTAAAAATAGGGCTTTACAACATTTCCAGTGTTCTTCACTTCCAAATTTCTTTCACAAAACTCCCCTATCAAATTTCTCCCTTCTTCCCACTTCACATTTTCTTTCCTATTTATCTGCCTCTAACTTTAGCAAACATCTATTATAGATAAGGTGCAGTTCTGAGTCCCCAGCCGTATGATGGATGAACTGAGACACACACTAAAGGGTGTCACTATCTGGGACAGAAACTAGGGCTAAAGATTTGAAGAATCTCTGTGGAAATCCAGGTCACTAGTCTGCTTGTCAGCCCCTAGATTAAAAAAGCACTTGGCAGAAACACATTCTGTGTGCCACAAGTAAGTTATTTCCTTCCTTTCTATTTGTCACTGCTATTCAGGACATGGTTTACATCTTTCCTAGACATTTTAAGGTGGCAACTTTGCAGTCAGTGTCTACTCTTGCTTGATGTTTGGGACCAGACCTGGTTCAGGAAAATGCCTCATGCCAAGGAAATCACTAAAGACTGCCCTCTTCTTCTTTGCTAGTGACTCACTGACATGACTCTTCCCTTCCTGACCCCACATGTGGGTGACTTTGGAGTTTCAGTACAGGGCTCAACCCTGCAATTGTCTGCTCCGGGGAATGGAAGAAAGCAGTCGGTGAGTTTGCAGAGTGGTGAGGCTCTTCTCCCATGCTGAGCCTGAGAAGAGCTCCTGTGTTTTCTAGTTACCATTCTGCATGTTGGTATCTTTAAAAGAATTCTCAAAGAAGAACTATCCTGCAGAGTCACATCAGTCACCAGTTTCTCCATTAGCATGCAAATGTGTTCATGAAACAGCCCCAAAACAGGAGGTGAAGCTGTTTGCCTCCACCTTGCTCCTTGCGAACTGGACCTCTCTAATAAAATGATGGCTATTTGTCACTCTGTATTTGTCTTTTCAGGGGTGGGATTGCCCCAGTTCAATTTTACTACGTTACTTTAAACTTTTTCCCCATGCAAAAAAAAAAAAAAAAAAAAAAAAAAAAAAAAAAAAAAAAAAAAAAAAAAAAAAAAAAAAAAAAAAAAAAAAAAAAAAAAAAAAAAAAAAAAAAAAAAAAAAAAAAAAAAAAAAAAAAAAAAAAAAAAAAAAGAAAAGAAAAGAAAAAAAAAAGAAAAGAAAAGAAAATACATTCACAAAGCAAACCCTAAGAGGAAGCAGAGAAACCAGAACCTCACTCAGCATGCATTTCCATCATTGTTAATGCAGCAAAATAGCTGGGAAATAAGGAGCCACCAAATAAAGCAAACCTAAAAAAGTGATTAATATCTACAGGGATTTTTCTGTTGATGGATAGACTTGGATAGACTAATTTCCTGACTCCAAAATCGTAATGAAATTGTTTGTCGCAATCTTGTTAAAGAAGCTTCTTTCTTTTTAAGAGATGCAATGAAATAAGGTAACAAACATGAGCTAGAATCATTTGAGGCAGTTAAAAATCTCTAATATTGAAATAATGTTAGGGTCATAGTGCATTTTAGATACAACATTGCTAAAATGTGCAAAAAAATGGTCACTTGACGGTGAAGATAGTGTGGACCTGGCCAGGCAGAATTAGCGATGGCTTAATATAAACTTAGGTAGGAAGGATTCACTAGTTCGTCTGTTGGTCTGATGTGCTGCCCGCACTACTCAGATTTGGGCTCCTCCAGTGCGAGAGTTGGCTACTGATGTTTCACAGCTGGGTGCTTCTCCAGGAGGACTTCCCTGGCTGAAGGGAGCTGCCTTGCCCCAAATTATCTACTCCCCAGGCAACTTACATGTGGTGACTCATTCATGGAAACCCAAGGCCAGGCCTCAGGCCTGCACTGGGAGCATCTTGGAAGAGCCAGCCAAGCTCAGCGTTTATCTCACACATCAAGTTGTTCCTCTATCAATTCTCCCCTCACTCTATTACATGCATTTTTCTTGAGCTCATCTGTAAATTCCCTGAGCACAAACCTCTGGTTCAGTTTGGTTCCCAAGAACAGCAACTTAAAACATTATCCAGTAAATTTTTTTAGCTTATGTATTTGGTACAGGGTCTTATTATGCAGCTTGGTCTCATAGTGATCTTCCTGTCTCAGCTCTCTGGTGCCAGGGTTGTAGGTGTGCACTACCAAATCCGGTTTTGGTGGCTGGCTCAGTGTGGGCAGTGGCATGGCATGTGGTTCCGGGGACTGAACTAGGCTCCTTTGCTTGCCAGGCAGGCACTTAGACCACTGAGCTATCTCCCCAGCCATAATCCAATAAATTTTGAGCACTCATCCTGTGCTGAGTAAGGTTCTCCACACTGGTGAATTATACAGAAAGTGCACTTGCTGGCTAAGGGCTTATCTGCTAGTGAAGGGCAAGGAACCTGACAATAGGCAGACATTACAAAGCAAATTTTAAAGGTCAGTAAACAAGCTAATGTATTAGAGTCTCTGTGCGTATGTGTACTAATATGTGTGTGTGTGTGTGTGTGTGTGTATGCACATGCCTGTCTTTAAGATAAACAAGTCTGCTGGGAGGCTTGAATGACAAAAAGGAGCTTGTCAAGCAGATAGTCCAAGAAGTGGTGCTCAAACAAGTACAAAATGGTTCTTGGTAACCCACATTATGATTGGCAATGAGGACGAACAAAGAATACGTTCTAGGGAACAGAGTTCCAAGTGTAAAATGTTCTTTAACATAGATCCTGGGTAGCAAACTTCAATCTAAAACTAATCAATCCTTTCATTCTTGTCCCTTGTTTTGTGACTTGTGCTTATGAGAACATTGGATTTTTCCAAATTAAAATTCTGGTGTCATTCTCCATGAAAGCCATCTGGCTCTAATGTTCAGGGGGGAAAAAACCAAACGGTTCATCCAAAGATTTGTAGCTCTTCACCTTTGAAAGTTAGGATCTTGGAAAAGGTGCTGGGTTTCATTCACATCTACTTCCCATGAATTGTAGCAAACAATTGAAAAGCAGGCCCACTTGACAGCATGGGGAGTGAGACAATCTTAAAATGTTAATTATATTTAATATTGTAGAATCAATTATCTATTATCTAATATAAACTTCAGTCTTTTCTCCTTCATTATTTCTGAATCACATTATTCTATAGTAGTTGAATATAAACAGGATTATAAATAACTGTCCTAAACTGTATAGATTTAACTTTATAAATACAACGTTCTCTCCCAGTGGGTTTGTGGTGTATTTGTCTCTGATTGAAAAGTAAGTTGGTTTCTAGGTATCTTATATCTGACTGCAGAGTGGATGTGGAGGGTCCTGAAGTCTCTGCCACAGGAGAAACGATGGAATGATTAAGACAGAGAACTAAGGAAAGTCTCCATGGGCATTGATCGAATATCAGAAGGTCTTTCTTGGATACCACCACACTTTTCTCATGTTTCATTACAATTAGAACAAAGGATTGGAATCTGCACCTATCCTTACTTTAGCTCAGCATGAGAAGAGCCATTGTACAAGTCATCATGTTCCAACAGTGGAATTCTTTGCCTCTGAGTTTCCTACTGCCTACAATGTTCAAGCAGAATCTGGATGGCTGAAGCTTTCTCAAACATGCAAACCTACTGGCAAAGTGGAGGAAATATTTCTATTACCTGGTGACTTGAGTTACATGACCTCCAGGGCTGGATGCATGCTAGGAATTTGTTCTAAGGCATGAGATGAAATGCCTTTGTGGGAAGGCACTGAAATTTTAGGGGCTGCTTGTTATCGGGGCACCACGGAGAACATTTTGGTTGCTACGGAAATACACTAGTTGTGGCATAGCTAAGTGAAAGTGCAAAGTACAAGTCTGTTAATGATGGTGATAATCATAGTAACTATAAAACAGCATTTTTCTCAGTATTCTATGTACAGGACCTCGTTTCTTCCCCACAGCCATTCGATGGGATATGTATTTTTTAATATGACACATATTTTTTAGTCGAGACAACCAAAGCAGGGAGTTTGGGTGACTAGCGAGGTTATGTAGCTGGAAAGGACACAGAGAGTTTGACTTTGTCATGGCCGAGCCCACAGTCAGTGCTCTCAGGCAAGTTGCTGTGTTGTTTTATTCCCCAGCACTCTGACCCTCAAATTTGTCATCTGCAAAGTGATACTGGAAACAGCACCACCACATCGCTTCTTCTTCACTTGATGTTGCTTCGAGGACAGATATGGATAGAGAAAAGCCTCTCTGTTTTTGCCTCTGCTTCTAAGAATAATAGGGGCTGGATCTGAAAGCATATCTCAGAAGGTGGGTAGCAGTGGGATATTTAAACCATTATTAAGTTAGCTTTGTTACACCTTTTCTGTACCTGTGCAAAGCCAGGCTTCAGTGTGAGCCGAGAAAACACCTGGCAGGTGACTGTGGCCCTGAAGTGCGAACGCAAGATGAAAGGCCAGGACAAAAGCTGGCCTCATAGGTCATTCAGAAAATGACCTTGACAGAAGTGGTGTGCGCTCAGTGCTGCTGGGGCTGGCTGGACAGAAGTAAAAGCACCGAAAAATCCATCTACTCTGTGTGCTCCGAGGGAAGGGTGAGGCATCTGAGGAAAGCTTGCTAGCAAGTCCAGCCAAAAGCCTGCTTGGATGGTTTATGAAATGTTAAACAGATTGGAAAATGTTTTAACAAACCATCCATGATGGTTGAAATCATTTGACACAAGTTTTATTTTTATTTTATTATTTTTTATTTGTTTGGAGATTGCTGCTCTGAAATACTCTGAAACAAACAAACGAACAGCACTTGAAATCTCCAAAGGTTCAGAGATAGGATGGAGAAGATACTATTTTTTCCCTAGCAGCCTTATTTTCTAATAGCATGTTTCTTCACAAAAATGGCCATTTCTGTGATTTTCTTTTATAAAATTACTATGTTCATGTGAAGTTTGACTTATCTGTAGTATCACTAGATTGGTCCCCACCCACAGGAGCTTTTAATACTTGTATGACTAATCCCATTTTCCTGGGGCTTTCAAAACTTTTTAAAAAACATTATGTATTTATTTATTTATTTATTTATTTATTTATTTATTTATTTATTTACTTGGTACAGGGTCTCACTACGCAGTTTGGACTCATAGTGATCCTCCTGTCTCAGCCTCCCTAGTGCTAAGATTACAGGCGTGCTGCACCATCCCTGGTTTTTGTGGCCTGTACTGGTGCAGCATATGGTACTAGGGATGGAATCTGGGTCCCTGCACTTGCCAGGCAGGTGCTTAGATCACTGTGCTGTGTCCCTAGCCTATCAGGGGCTTTTCTGTAGCTTATCATATTAGATTGAGTCCAAAGTAAATAAAATTATCCAGCTACCTGAGCAGTATCAAGTATGTCCATATTTGTGTGTGACTGGCAGGGGAACTTGCAAGATGGAAGACAGAGAAAGAGGGTTAGAGGGGCCAGGGAGATGGCTCAGTGGAATAAGCGCTTCCCTGGCAAGCTCAAGGACCTGAATTCAATAGCCAGCTCTCCAAATAAAAAAAAAAAAAAAAAAAAAGAAAAGAAAAGAAAAGAAAAAGAGAGTTAGAGCAGAATGTATAAATAAAATATTCATTCATTCTTTTGTCATATTGATTTTGATACCAGGTATCATTCTCAGTTCATACTCATTTTCCTTCCTTGTCAGGAAATGCAGGGTCACGAGGTAATGCAAATAAATAAGGGAACTTGCTCAGGATAAAGGGCACAGTGGAGAAAGAATTTCCAACTTTTTCCAGGTAGTGGTGGGGGCTGCTGTTGTCATTGTTTCTCTTCTTCCTCTTCTTTACCTTCTGCTATTATTTTAAAATTTAAGGTAAAATATGCACAAAATTCTGGCTTTGGGAATCACAGAACTTGTGCTCTCAGGCAGCGAGGGGCTGTTGGCAAGCAGGTAATATTGTTGGGTCTGATGGCGTCACAGCCGTTCAGGCTTTCCAGGGCTCTGTGCACACCACTGGTCAGACGGTGCAAGAGAAGACCACAGACCAGGATCAACTGCTACAGAAAGGGAGCGGAGAAGAGCCAATGTCCTTTCTGTAGGAGGGGCTGCTGATGGGACGCTACCAGCTGGTGGCTCCGTGATTGCCATCATAGTGTCAGTTTTCCCTGTGCTGTTCAGGTTCTATCAAATGTTACCTAAAGAGCTTATGTTAATGCCCAATTTTATAAAGTGCCAACAAAATGATATTTTTACAGAACACTATACACAAGTACTATACAACTAACTTCAGCAGCAACATAGGCACACATCATTTTGGAGTAGACCATTTTTACTTACTAGTTAAGGAATTAAACTATGTACCTCTGTGAGTGCACTCTTCTCCATGGAGGGCTTGGCTCCAAATAATATCTTGATTTCTCTCGTGGTGTGACGTTGATCTAGGTTGAAACATGGGACACTAGTCGCTTCCTTGACTCAGACCAGCTATACACATTCATTACAGACAGTTCTTGGCTTCGGCCTTGATATTTTCTCAGTATTTGTTATTTTACACTAATCCTTTTCATTTCATTCGCAATCTCATTTTTTTCTGTAGTCTTTGCACCCTAAATTTCAGCACCATGAAATCAGGAGCAAATTTCCTTGCTGTATCCCACACCCTGGAAACTTGCCTTGCAAACCACAGGTACTCTGTAGATACATACTGAATAGATGGATGTGTTTGTGTAGATTAATTATTTTTGTTTCTGCTTGAAACCACAAATATATGCAAATTAGGATTTCTGAGCATGCAACATTCTGCTCATCTTGTCCTTCTAAATATCTTCTAAAAATGTATTCTCTGAGCTCTTCTGTAGTATTTAAAAAAATTCCCTGATTTTTGGTAAGAGGAAGATACTGTTAACTTCTTAGCTGAATATTCATAAAAGAGCTTCATACCGCTTTGACGTATGTCATCCTTCTCTGGCTACTTTCTGTACAACAATATGACTGTGTTTCCTGGGCCACACAATCCAATTCTTTCCTTGACTCTCCAAAGTTCACTCCTGTACATTACAGGCCCAGCTTGCCTGCCTTGCCACTATCCAGCAGATATAAAAACTGAGCAAGTCATAAAACTTTGTTGTACCTCATTTTTATTATCTATAAGAAAAGCATAGTAATAAAAAGAATGATTAAGATTGGTGAGCTAGGCTCTATTCTAAGCAATAGATATTAGTGTCAAATCACAATACCACGGAGTAGGAGCTGTTACTATCCTCATTTCTAGGCAATCAAATCATAGTGGGGTAAGGGTTAGCAGCTTCATCCAAGGCATTGTGGAGGGCAGCACCAGGAGGGAAGAGGATGTCAAGGAAGGCACAGGAGGTGGGGTGGTGCTCCTGGTCTCTGCTCCTAGCAGCACAGATAGAAGCAGAGATCTCCATGCCGATACGCCAGGTAGGAGGGGTGCGCTATCAGCAGAGCAATTGTTTCAATCTCTGAGTTGATGGGGGTGTTTTTAATCCTCTATGTGCTTATTATAACGCCTATCTGCTTCATGTAAGGTGATTGAAATTCCAGCAGGAAGATAATGGAGTTGATTTCTGTAGGGGAGAGTTGGACTTCTGGCATTGTATAGGTGAGATATGAAGACCTGTCACATTAGCCAAAAGCAGAGAGATACATTTGAACAGGCATTGGGCTCTTTTCACATACCTTGGGTGGGGGAAATGTCTACATAATTTTGTAGCACACAGAATTGCCAAAAAGACAGACCTCCAGAGGACACAGGCACAGAGCAGATAGAAGTTATTTGAAGACTTGCATTAAAAACATAGAACTGAAGATGCTGGAAAGTTATTTAAGCAAAAATGGTAGAGAAAGTTAACTTGATAAAACCTAAACATTGAAAAGAAAATTTTGAAGTACAAGGACTGGAGATATAGCTCAGTGGCCTAAGGTCCTGCCTGGCAACTGCAAGATCCTGAATTTGATCCTCAGTACCGCAAAAAAAAAAAAAATCTTGCCCAAGAAATATGAAAGAAAGAAAAATAGTATTTGGATTTGGGAGCTGTGATGGGAGGAAAGGGCAAGGCTATACCTGTGATCCAATACCCTCATGCTACCTCTCCAGGGATGCACATCTTCCCAGAGCAAGCATTTCCTGGAAGGGTCAGCTTATCTAGAGCCTAGAGGAATGTATTATGACAGTGAGACAGGTACTTGGTCACAGTGGCCATCACAGAGCAGAGAGTGAGGTTTTACCCCTTTTTATGGAGTCCAAGTGAGGGGGAGATGAAATAGGGGCTTCTCCAGTTTCGATGTGCATACGAATCACCTGGTGATCTTGCTGAAATGCCAGATTTTGATTATTTCTGTGTGTCTGGCAGGAGAGAGTTGGCTGAGAGAACACCTCAAATTCTGTACTTATCACAAATCAAGGCTACAAGAGATGTCCATGGACTGCACAGAAGTAGAAAGGGTAAACCATGGTATTTCAGAGGTGAAAAGGAGTAAAATGTGCGAATTAGGGGAACAGGTAAGGAGACACACAGGGGAGATGAAGAGGGAGGAGAAGGAGAAGAAGGAGGAGGAGAAGGAGAAGGAGGAGCAGGAGGAGGAGGAGGAGGAAGAGGAGGAGGAGAAGAAGGGACAGAGAATATGGCTGATTGATTGATACAGGCAAGATGAGTAAACTGATGGATGGAGACAGACAGAGGTGAAATGGACAGAGGTGAAATTGGTGAACCTTTTCCAGGTGGTAGTTTTGAGATTTTGATAAGAGACAAAACAAATGGGAGAAAGGAGAGGCAGAGTGGAGACATGGCAGCACTTACAGAGTAGGACCAGTGCTCGGGCTGGAGTCCCGGAGCTGTGCACTTGCAGGGCAACATGCAGTATCCCCGTGCTGTCTTGTGGGCAGGAGCACCACAGTCTCTTCCTGCTCATGTGTCCCTTTCCTCTTCCAGGAGGGAGCTACATTACTTCATGGATATTCACCTAATGTTCCCATAGTGGCTATCTTTTCCTAATCTTTTCAGTTACACATTTTCTTAGTGATTCTCTCTCATTGCTAAGACAAATACATCACATTCAAACTTAAGGAAAGGAAAGGTGTTTTTGGCTCACAGTTGGAGGAGGTTTCGGTCCATAATCAGCTGGTTCCAAGGCGGGGGGGGGGGGGGCTAGGGGGGTGGCACAGGGGCAACAGTTCATAGCAGCAGAAAGCAACAAAAACAGAAAGAGTGAAGGTGTGTGTGGGGTGCAGGCGTTTTTTCCTCCTTTGTACTGTATCCAGCTATCCACTCACACTATCTCAATGCCTTCCTCTTCTACACACTCAGATAGTAATCAAGTGAGGACCCTGGGCTCCTGCTGAGGCAGTTACACTTCTCAATTCTCAAGTTGACACAAAGTATCAATCATTACAATTCACCCCTTTTCAACTTGGCAACAGACACATGTCTTTAAACTGGTTTCCAGACACAAAAACTTGCTTATTCTTATCACTTCACAACTTGAACATTAAAATATACATTTAACAATCCTTAAAAGCCAGCATTAAGTCTGTCAACACTCTGTATTACATTAGAACTATAAAATCCTGCTCCTGGCCCCCTAAAGACTGATTCATATCCCTTTAACCAAAAGGTATTTGTCCATCTCTAAGAGTTCCTGAAGTCCTAACATTTTTAGCAGTTGCCAAAGTCCCAAGTTTCCTCTTAGATGTAAGGCAAACTCTTAGCTATGAGTCCCCATACAAATGAAAAGTTAAACACTTCCAACATTCAATGACACAAGATACACATTTTCAATCAAAAATTTACAAATGGGGATGCAAAGGATTGGGAACAAAACAAGTCCACAGTGCAGCAGGGCAAACATCATGTCCTATAGTTCCATGTGCAGTGTCTAAGGCAATCTGTGACAATCTGTGAGCTCCAAAAGATTTAAGTGACTCCACTCTTAAGGCACATCTGGTGGCTGTAGCTCTGATGGCTTCTCTCTTAGGCCCACTTTGCTTTTTCTTTGCAGCTTTTCTTAGATGATCCATGTTCCTGGATTTTCCAAACTTCTGGGGTTTCCACTGCCCTTTAGGCTTTTCACTCACAGCTTCACACACTGACCTCTCAGGGGCACACTGCCTAGCTTCCCAGGCCTTCTGAAATCTAGGTGGAAGCATTGAAGGCCTTGTAACTCTTGTATTCTGCATACAGCTAAAACCAGCACTATGTGGATGATGCCAAGGTCTCATTCCAGCTAGAGCAGTAGCCAGGGTTTCCTCTCTTTTGGTGGGAGGACTGTCTGGATAACTGGACATTGTGAACACAGTTCTGAGGAACAAATTTTTTATGCTGCTGCCATTCTGGAACCTGGGTGCTCTGCAGCTTTTTTCCCAAAGCAAAGTCTTTCACATTTTCAGTGTGGAGGCTGCGAAGGTTGGGGACTTTCTGCTTTTAGTGATGCTCTAAGGTCATCTTTCGATTTTCCTGTATCTTCTTAGTCATCAGGGTCTCCTCTGCTGTATGCCTTTGCACTCCACACAACTTTACTAGAGCTTCCTTTCTGGCTAAACTCACAACATTTTAAATCATTCTGATGGCCTCTCTGCTCTTGATTCTCAACACAGATTGGCTAAAAGACCCAACAATAGTCATGCCATTGTCTCAACATTAGACTGCCTTGAAATTTCTTCTGCCAGGTTAATTAGTCTACTGTCCTTAATCTCAGTCTTGGGCAATGTCTCTGGACACAAACAAACTTTCTACTAAGCAATGAAATACATCATCTGGACTCGAACAGCCAGGGCATTGTCTCTACCCAGCAGGATTTCCAGCAGCCTTCTGAGTTCTGACCAGAATCCCCCATACAGAACAGCCTAAGGCATTCCAGCTCCACTCTTCCAGATGACATCTCCAAACCTTTCCAAACTTTCCACAAGCCATTCCCAAAAGCTATTGAATCCCATGGTGAGGTAGAATCACAGCAATGACCCCACTTCTCTGGTACCAAATCTTTACTTTTTTCTAGACCAGTAAAAATACACAACACTCAAAATTAAGAAAGGACAGGTTTATTTCACTCCCAGTTTATGGAAGTTTCAGTCCATTATTGGCTGACTCCAAGACAGGGTGGTGTGGTGCAGGGAGAACACGTTAAAGGAGCAGAAGACATCAAGAGCAAGAAGAGCAAAAGACGGGGGAGCAAGCCTCTTTTCCTCCCTTACATTGCATACCAACTACTCCCCTCTAGGCCCTCCGCTGCCCCCAGGGCAAATGTGGCACTCACACCATTTCTGTGTCCTCTTCTTCCACAAGCTCAGGATGTTTACATAGTGAGACCCCTGGCCCCCTGCTGAGTCATTTACTTAAGCTTCTTATCAATAATTACATAAATGTTCATCAATTTTTAAAATATAGAAATGATTCAACTCTATTTTTTCCAGGTGTGTCATCACTTATCCAGTCACTGAACCAGTCACTGGTACAGTTGGTGCTCACTGAATATTTCCACCAATACTGTATGTGCAGTAGTATGGATGATCATCTGTGCCAGATTTTCTGAATGTTCAAGCTATGAGGAGCTCCATTTGGTTTGAAAAATCTGGTCCCAGAGTCATTAAGGTGCTGACAGGGTCAATGGGATAGAAAGGGAGAGGAAAACTTGATGGATACAGTTCATCAACTGTAGCCAATGTAACATGGATATAGCCAAAATCTGTAAGAAGAAGCCATTATAGATTTATATGAATATGTCATTTTTTAAAAACACGTAGTATGAATCACATAATGGTTGCAATATATACAATTCCATCTTACTGAATCCTCATAAAAATGCATTAGCTGGTATTAGGCAGTAGGAATTCTGTCCTATGCAGTGTGATAATTTTCCCAGATCACTTTTCAAAAAGGGCCAGCCAGTGGACTACAGCACCTGCTTGGGCAGACATAGGGATTGGGCGTTCAATCTCTGACCTGCTGCTATACTGACCCTGCCCTCTTGGTGCGGTGAGACCACGACTGAGATTGGGCACGGTGGTGCATGCCTGTAATTCCAGCACTTGGGAGGCTGCAAAACAGGAAGATCACTACAATTCAGATCTGTGTAGTGAGACCCTCAAGACCCTGTCCTAAATACATTAAAAAAGTAGTGAAGGGAAATCAAATTCAGAAGCCTCAAATGTATGCCTGTGACTCTGTTCTGTATTGGATGTGTGCAAGTGTCTTACACAGAGTAAAAGGAAGACTCAGTCTGCCTCCTTCCTAAAGCTATCTGCCCCCTTGGGAGTGGTGTCGCCCTGTGGAGAATGCAGGGATTGGAAGCAGGCACAGAAAGAAGCAAACTGACAGTGCTGAAAGTGGAATTTGTGTTCACCTTGCAGAGGCCCAGCAAGGTAACTGAGACTGATGATTGTCTTCCCATCTCCATTCTGTCCTGCTTCAAAAGTCACCAGCTGGAGACATTTGGCTGAGCACGTCACCAGCACAACCGAGGGGCTGCACTTCCTTGCCTCCCTAGCATCTTCCTGATAGCTGGCTGAGCACAGTGACTCTGAGCCAGATGAGCACACGTCTTGGCCTCCCTGCTCACTGCCCTTTGTCCTCCAGGCCAGTGAGTTAGAAGCAGTAAAAGGGAAATAAATGCTTAGACTAAGCTACTGGAGTTTGATGGTCTCTGTTCCACACAGATGAACCTAATAACAACTGACCCAAATCCCATTTCCGTTATGCCCTCAATTATTAATCATTAGTGTGTATAATTAATTTACATTTATTAGGCCACATTCCCTATAAATTTTTTAGGATTTCTTCCTATGCCCTTTTTAAAATCCACCACCATAATTGTAATGAGTTACATTAAAAGATTGTATAATGGTGTAGGAAAAATCTCTAATAAGAATTTGTACATGTAGTATTTGTTGCAAAACACTGTGACTGCAACAAAAGACTGCTGATTTTGAATTTGTGGTCTACAATCTGTGTTGCAGTTGAGTTTTGCCTCAAGGGGACTCTGAGTGAATGAAAGCTTTTGAATGTTGGAATAATCAAAAACTAATTGAAGAAAAATAAAATTGGAGAAAAATAAGATTTGTTCATGTAAGAAATGAACAAATTGTTGTTCATTTTGTTCTTTAAATTCGTTAGTGAATTAAGAAGGTGAGAGGAAGCAAGTAAGTGTTTGGGAATTCACTTTGGGTTGCTACTGGTTAGGTGGAAAACTAAAGGCCTAAAGGTCAAAGCCCACCAAAAGAGAAGTTCAAAAGCTGAGCTCTGAGGGGAGGGACGGATGGCAGCCACAGACAAGATGCCACTTTTTGGGTCGGGCATTTGCTCGCTGGCACAGGAAAGCCAGGGAGGGTCCTCACTCAGAGGCTTGGTACAGGAGCCATCAGTCACTGAGCTTAAAAGTAAAGGATAGGAGGAGACATCTGGGATGGGATTTCCTTCAACTTTTGTGCATGCTCTAGGCATTTGACTGCAGGGTCCTTCATAGTAGCAACTAGAAGAATGACTCCAAATGAGGTAAAAAAATTGAGCAATAAGATTATAGACCTCTTAGAGATTTGAAAAGAAACAAAACAAAACACATAGAAAACAAGGACAGAGTTTGGTTGCCTTGTGAAGTTGGATCCATAGAAACCATTTGACATGATGGAGTGTTTTGCTTAATTCAAGATTGTATAAACACACAAGTTCTCCTCCCAAGCCCTGACTCATATTAAAAAATTGTTACACATTCTGCGTGGAGTATTTGCACAGGAGACATAGTTAGCATCTAGCCAATAGCCATTCTTCTCTACGTCCTTCTTAACCAAATCCACATTTCAGTCAGAATGGCACAGTGCCTCTCCCCAAGGACTGAATCAGTTTGGTGTGAATCAGTTATGGACATATTTCCCCTCCTCTAAAAAAATGAACGTTCTCCTTGCCCATTTTGCTCTGTTTAGGATGCTGATGAAATGATGTACTAAATGTGTGATGTGTACCAGTTGTTCAGGATGTGACCTTGAGGTGACATAAAGAAAGATCCTCAAACTGACTGAAGGCCATGTGGCCAAACAATCTGCATGTAAATCGTTGAGAAAGTAGAAGTGCAGAGGCTACAAACCAATCAGTGACTTGAAGCAAATGTTTACCTAGTGTTCTCTGATACTTTGAGCCCAACTAAAAATAAAAGAACCCTAAAACTATTTTATAAAACATAGTCTGGACCTGCGCTAACAGCACAATATAGGGTAAATCAATCTTCACAGTCAGAATATACCTACTTCAGTGCATCATAAGAGTACATTATAATGTTAATGACAGTCATGGTTCTTTTCCATTAGAGTGGTCACTCCAGAGATTTTTGTTTTGACATTTGTACCATAACCATTTATGGTACAAAATAAATGGTTTTGCTGTGAGAAAGAAATACATGAATGGAGATACTATTCAGTTGCTATATCATTCATAGGGGTCACAAACAAGATGCTATAGGTTTGATGATACTGGAGAAGCAGAATACAAACTGCTCTAAGTGGGGAAATAAGAATATATGAGATCATAGGGAAAGACATTTGATGTTGACATGTCTTTTATTTTTTCAAATAAATCATATTAAAGGCAGTTAGTGTGCAGTTCCAAGCTCTCCTGACATCAAATTTGGGCCTCTCTTGAGAAAAAGGACAATATTAAGGATCATTAACTCACTTCCCTGAGGTGTGGTACTTTACTATTTTTATAGTTTGGTTAAAGTGAAGCAGATAGTAAAAAGAAACTACCACATTTGAGCTATTCTGAGTTATTCTCATCAATGTTTGAGCTCATACTAGTCTTAAGGGTCTTGCCTAATTTGAATATCTTCATGGTTAAAGCCTCTGTCTATTACTAGTGGCCAAAAACATTCTTAATGAATGCCAACAGTAATTCCAACAAAGATGAGCAGATCATGCAGGAGATGAGAGTCCATGGGAGGGTCAGGCAATGTTCTCCCTTCTGGATCATGGTGCTCGGGTGCTGTGATATTGTAAGTGACTGCTCTGGCTTCAGCAGCAGAGATATCTCCACCTGTGATGGGAATGAATGGAAACTCAAACTAATGGAAAGACCAAGTAGATTGGGAAGTAGAATATATCTAGGAAGTGTGTGTGTGTGTGTGTGTGTGTGCGCACGCACGCGTGTGGGTGCACGTGCATGCACGAGCACATGCGCTAAGGTGGTTGGAAGCCCCATAGGAGAATGACAAGAACTTAACAACACCACATTCTAAGAATTGGGGGATTTTTCATTCCTCTTTGATTACACAGGCTGGAGTTCCTAACCTTGTGATCAGTCACTGTCATCTGCCTTCTGATTTATGCTACAGATCATTGAACTTAATTCTTTGCGAAGAGTATTTCAGCCCTAATGCTATGCTATTTGGGATGTGTGTGTGTGTGTGTGTGTGTGTGTGTGTGTGTGTGTATGAGAGAGAGAGAGAGAGAGAGAGAGAGTGAGAGAAAGAGACAGAGAGAGACAGAGAGAAACAGAGAGAGACAGAGAGACACACAGAGAGAGACAGAGAGAGAGCTTGAAGCTTGCATGATGTGCTTTGAATTTTTTTCTATTTATATATTTGGTATAGGGTCTCATTAAGCAGCTCAGACTTATAGTGATCCTCCTGTTTTCAAACTCCCCAGCTCTGGGATTACAGGTGTGGGCCACCATATCTGGTCTCAGTGGCTGGCTCAGCATGCCTGGGGGCACAGTGTGTAGTGCTGTGGATCGAATCCTAGTCCCTGCACTTGCCTAAGCAGGCCCTTAGTCCACTGAGCTATCTCACTGGCCCACAGTGATTAATTTGAAAAATGAGTTCAATTCACTTGATGTCAACCAGAAGGACAGAGAGTGTCAGAGAGGTATATGGCAGAGGCAGAGTTCACACTTCCCTGAGTTGGAAAGGAGGTGAGGGTGGGCCTTGGCGTCTTATTAATTTTTGTTTTGTTTTTTTTGTCTCTGTAACATGCTCTTTACAGATCAAACAAGAGGTAGAAGTAGAGCTACAAAGAGGTAGAGAGAGATACAGTCTAAAATTAGAGATGAGAGCCCCGCTGAAAGCCGTGGGCACAACTTTGCAGGTTTTTGATCTAAATTCCAATTTGGATCTGCTTATTTCTTTTGAATATACATACTTTCAATCACTAAAATTCATTCAGGTAGCAATATGATAGTTAAGTCAGACAAATTTGCCCATACAAACAATGCATGGCAAACAAAATAAATTTTTATTCCCTAGAGATATCTGTTAAATATCCTGTATCTTCAATTGTGGTTCAAGAAAGAAAAAAAAATTTGATGTTGTCTTTTTTTTTTTTAAACTCATGAAACTATTTTTGTAAGTCTTCAAAGAATCTTACCAGGGGGAAAATATCACAACACATGAATAAAAGGTTCTGTCTTTCAAACAATACCTTATGCAATTATGAGTCAAGTGAACTTAATTACCATGTGAATTTTTCAGATAGGCAAGTTAATTATGGATAACCACTAGGAAAATAACAATGTAAAAAGTATAAATTATTAAAAATGTACTATAATTCAGCTTTTAAAAAAGATAGGTATACAGCTACCTTCTCTTAATTCAATGAATAGAGGCATCTGCTCTAATAGTGTTTGTAGATAGAAAATCATGTCTGCACCTTGTACAACAAATAACCACTACGAAAACAATATGCAATGTATTAATTATTGAATCTTCCTTACTAATTTGATTTGAAACTGTCTTGTTGCTATTTGTTCTTCAATAAAATTATGGAAAATAAAAAATAAATTAAAAAAGTTAACTGCAAAGGGAAAAATTGTTGTCCAATGTGTTCTTCTGTGTCCTTGCAGTGCAAATTGAATGGGACCAAATCCTGGAACAGTTCAAGGTTCTGAAATCTGGTAGTCGCATCCAACAAAAGTTTTTAAGCTTTCTTTTATGTATCTCTGCCCTTAATTCCCACCAATTAGTTTTGAAAACTTATTAGTGAAGTATTCTCAGTGCCTTGCTCTTCTGATGACTGATTTCCCTGGGGTAGGATTAGTTTCCTCTCAGGGTTTGCTTCTTCTCCATCCTGTTAACCTTCTCTTCAGTCCTTTACTCTGCGCAGGAAGCCAGAGGAAAGGAAGATCTAATGTGGCAGGAATGTGCCCTGTAGGTTTTGGACAGGGTTGGCCATTGTATAGCAGTGCTTCCAAGCTATGGATTAAATAAACATTTGTGGAGGGGCTACTTTGTAACAGACTTCAGGTCAGAGACCAAACTGAAACACGGTTCAGTTTCAAATAGCTGATGAAATGATTTGTGCTTTGAGAGAAAACAGGCCTGTTTTTCCTAGAAAGAGAGGCCCAGAGAGTTGGACAGTGACAGTGATCCAGAGTGGAAGAAAGGCCAATGAGGATCACAGATGTGGAAAAGGGCCCCTGGAGGAAAGAACTGCAGGCCCACATCTTAGTAGGAAGGATGAACTGTTCACAGTTGAGAATGAAGGCAGGGAGGAGGATGTCACAGAGGGCAAGCAGGACACATCCATGCCTGGAGATAGAGAAGTCTAGTCACACATCAGGAAGCTGATGCTTTAGGACAGAAGGGTTCTGGAGGCCATGTATAAAACATTGATCAATGAAAGGCGGAACTCTTTTCTTCTAGACCCATGCAAGAGAAGGCTGGCAGCTCCGGGGGTAGGCTAGCAGCTGGAGGTAGCTGTGGAAGGCAGCGATGTGTAGCAGGGCTGGTAAGTGGGGCAGAGACTTCCCAGGGCTGGGTAAATTTGTGTCCTTTTATCAGCACATGTTTGTAGAGCATCATGTTTACTTTCCTTGTGGGGAATTGTATAAGTACACACCCATCATAATTCCTTTGTTATACTCTTTCACTTCTCTAGTTCTCCTTGCTCCATCCATCTCTGATCCTCTTCCTTTTATTATTTTCTTCTTGGTACATGTTTCACATTTTAATTCAGTTTTTCATTTTAAATCAGATCTGGAGCCTAGAAGTTGTCTCTAGTTGTTTAATGCCTTGTCCCGGAGGAATATGAGAGCCATGTAAGTGGGACAACTGGAATGTGCTTAGGGGCCCAGGGATTGTGCATCTGATAAGGGAAGTGTTGGGTGGGTATTGTTTTTTGGTGGGGGGTTTATCAAATTGCTCTCAAAGGGGAATTCGGAGTTCCTAGTCATTACTCCAAAACTAGGTCAGGACAGCCCTTGACATGTTACAGTATGGTGTGAGAGCCTTGCGTGGGCTCCATTGGCAGGGAAGGTATAAGGATGTTATTTAGGATGTCAGGGGGGAGAACTAGACAGAAAGCAGGTCTTGGATAGCCCCATCTCCTCCCCATCAGGACTGCACACACATAGGGTGAGAAAGGTAATCTTTTTGAGGAAAGGATGAAGGCATCATGGGGAGATATAAATGAGGGGCTGTTTTGTGTCTACCAATAAGTTTTTGTAGGATTTACTATCCAAACGGGCATAATCACAGACAATAGTGTTTGCTCAATGAAGACAGAAAATACTGGAAACAATGTCACGACAATTAGGAAAATGGAGCTGAGGGTGTCACTCCCTCCTACTCATGTAATTCTAGGCAGCAATCTACCTCCATTCATCCTTCTACTGTCCTAAGAGAGGTACAGAACAAAAAAGTAACAGAGCCCAGGAAATCAGGGAGGTTGTAGGCAACAGCGCATGTGTTCATTCCCCTGGCCTGACCTTTGGTGTCCTTCACCCTGCTCTCAAACCTCCTTAGGAGTTCATAAATATGTACTACATGCTGTGCATGTAATTAAGTGAATCACACTGAATTCTGGGCCAAGCTGCGAGTAGAGGGCCCTGGGATGGCACAGCCCCTGTCAGGCACAGCTGGACGTTGAGGATAGGTGCCTGGGCGGAGGTGTCCATGCTTTCAATCCAGAAAGCTGCTTTAGGGGCCACTGCTGCTCCTGAGTGCTGTGACCCGTGTGCAGCTCTCTGGATTTTCTGTCACCCTGGCACCACCCCTCTATGTACGCCACATCTTTTGCTGGCATGGACTTATCCTGAGCATAGTTTCCTGTGATCTTCAATAAAAGTAGTGGCTTTTCACTTGCCATTCAGATTATATGACTCAAGGTTTTGCTCATCATATGATGGGGCCTAAATGTTCACCCCATGTGGACAACGTAACACATGGCAGGTAGTTCGCCATGAGTGTAGTTGTGCTAACATAAAGCTATGAAGATTAGGACTCTTATCTGAATATGAAAAAATGTATCTGTCAAATGTGATGCATATTCCCTGACTTGGGATGGCACCATTTGAAAATTAGGCATGTTAAAGTACACATGGCATAGAGAACTCTGGATAAAGTTGCTATAATTAGTTACCTAAAAGATATAAGGAAGTTTTAGAGACTCTGCAAATTATGTTCAATTAAGGAAATTATGTTTGATTATGGATAAACTGGAGATTTTACTCCAGCTGAAAGACACACAATGAATGTAATGCTGCCACCCAGGTATGCCCCCTGAGGACCAACATATGTTCACTTCTTCAGCTGCTGCAGGTGACCCTTGTGGCCTCTTGCTGGAGGACTTGCCCATGCCCTGAGAGAGTTGCCTTGCCTGGTTCAATTAACTTACCAGAGACAGCTCTCATCCAGTGAATGGTTAAGACTTTGTTTGAGTAAATGTTATGTCTGGTGAGTGTGCCAGGATGCTTCCAGAGATTAGTGCTTGAATTGACAGGCTGAGGAAAGAGGTCAGCTCTTTCTAATGTGCATGGGCACAATCTTGTGTTGAGGGCCTGAATAGAACTCTCTCTCTCTCCATCTCTCTCTCTCTCTGTCTGTCTCTCTGACTCTGGCTCTGTCTCTCTCTCTGTCTCTATCTCTGTCTGTCTCTGTCTCCCTCTCTGTGTCTGTGTCTGTCTCTGTCTCTCTGCTGTGTCTGTCTGTTTGTCTCTCTCTCTCTCTCTCTCTCTCTCTCTCTGTCTGTCTGTCTCTTTGACTCTGGCTCTGGCTCTGGCTCTGACTCTGCCTCTTGGTCTGTTTCTCTCTCTGTCTGTCTGTCTGTCTCCTTCCTTGAGCTGGTACATCAGTTTTCTCCCATCCTCACTCTAAAACTTTATACAGTACCACTTCCAGTGTTTAAGCCTTGGGACAAGGGCTGGAAATCACACTGTTAGTACTCCTGAGGTTTGGGTTTGCAGATGACAGATTATAAGACTTCTTAGCTTTCATAACCACATACAACTTCCTTATAAGACAAAAGTGCTGATCTGTCTGTCTGTCTATGTATGTTTGTATGTATGTATGTATGTATGTATGTATGTATGTATGTATGTATGTATCTATCTATCTATCTATCTATCTATCTATCTATCTATCTATCTATCTATCTATCTATCTATCTATCTTCTTCATCATATATCTATGTATTCATTTACATATCATGAAAACTGAAAAAATTTGAGATATCTTAAACTTAATTTTAAGGGCTAGGAGATAGAGTGGATGAACAATGTGTAATAATGGAATTTAATCAGTTAACAGCTACAGACCAGAATGACACAAAATGATCCCACATTCCTGAATGCATCTTATACCTTATGCCAAATCTCTGGGGGTGGAGCACCACGCACCATCCCATACTGCTAGACTCCCAACAATTCTGGAAACAGTAAGTCCTGCAACCAAAATGTATGCCTGTCTCAAAACTTTACTTACTTGGTTCTTCCCTGATCCTTTTGTCTATAGGCAATATAGGTTCAGTGTAAATGTTAGATGCATTCCTCCCTCGAATGTTCATGACAAAAATGGTTCTGGACATTTTCCCTGCCCAGTGCTACCCAGCTTGCTGCAGATAGCTGTGGGTGCTTGTCTAAGACCTGGCCTCCTTCTGGCCAGAATCTGCAGTGTCTCAAGCAACCTTTCTATTCCAGGTATCAGTAGACTTTGAGATGTTTTCCCTTTTCTGATCTCTAGGCCTCCTGTAAATTGGGCTAAGACCTCTCTGTTCTTAACCTCCCCACCTGCCCCTTTTAGTGTCTTTCCCAGTGCTGAATCCTCCTTTTCCTCTTCCTCAGACTACACTGCTCCCAAGGCCCTGTCCAGCCAGCTCCCTGCACTTACAAATCCATCTTAAGCTCTTTCATAGGCAATCTGCACTGTGACAGACTGTGCCTGTACAAGACATTTCTATCAAGAGACCATATGTTCTCTTCTTTTTTTTTTTTTGAGGTAGCACGGATTGAACTCAGGACCTTGCCCTTGCTAGGCAGGTGCTTATGCACTGGGCTATCTCCCCAGCCCTGACTGTATGTTTCCTGAAGGACTAAAGGACCCTACTTTGCTTTATTCCAAATTAAGATGTGTGGTATGAAAAAGAACATGTATAAACTTTGCAAAATTATGCACATCTTTTAAAATAAAAAATATTTGAATACTGTAGATCAGAGAAAAGTAACTAGGATCCTTTTTATATGTTAGTATAAATTTAATATTGAAAGTCAATCAATATATTAGAAAAAGTGAAAAACCCCCACTATAATTTCCTATAATTTTATAAATGTGATATAAAAATTCTGTACAGCATATAACAATTGATTCTGGCTTTGTATTAAAAGAATATAAAAGAATAATATGACCTAGTTGGTTTATTCTAAACCATGAGGATAGTTCAATACTAGAAAATCCATCAATGTAATTTGCTGTATCAACAAATTAAATGAAGAAAGCCAATGATTATATCAATCGATGCCTGAAAGGCATCATAAAATTCAAAAGTCCTTCCTCATTAAAATTCCAAGTAAGTTATAAATAAAGGAAACTATTTAAATATGATAGATTCTTTTCTGCCCAAACTCAACAGTGAAAAGTGTAATAAGCTGTGAAATACTGAAATTATTTACATTAAAAATAGACTTGATTTCTTGTTAAAATTAATGTGCAGTGAAATTGGTCACACCTTTCTGTGCCCACTTACTAATGCAGTGATTAGAAGGATAGATTCAATCTCTCTTTCTGAAGGTAGATGGCCACCTCCTAAAGACAGGAATTTTCTGAAACGAATGCACATAATAGGAGAGTTTGGTTTGTCCCTCCATCAAAGGGTGGTATCAGTATCAGTTTGATTTATATGTGAGGTACTGAGGATAAATTTGCATTGGGCTTCAGAGAGAGAGAGAGAGAGAGAGAGAGAGAGAGAGAGAGAGAGAGAGAGGCCCAAACTTTCTCACTTTTCATTATGCAGTGTTTCTTTGAGATTTTAAAATATGCAGTATTTCTCATGGTCATTTTTCAAGCCTCTTCTATGTTCTAAGATTTCTCTGCTATATTTAGAAGCTGAACAGTGAAAGCCTTGCAAAGGCAAGAGTACAGGTCCCTTAGCTTACATCTATGTGCCTTAGAAGCCACATGATTTCAAAACGAACAGGTGAAATCCTCCAAAACTAATTGGTAAATGCTTTCTAAAAGGAATTTTAGTTTTCTGTCCTTTTCAAATTCTAAATCCAAATTGTCTTCATATATAAATTTCTGAGGACATCCACATATTTAGCTTCTTTGGAACCTTGAATTACTTTACTTGGTGTGAATGAACCATATTCGGCTGTGAGTGGACCACCAAGATTGTGTCCTATATCATGAAGAATGAAATCATGGATGGAGAAGGTAGGGTGCCAGCATGTTTACTTAAGAGAGAAAGGCAAGAAAGGAAATGATGTAAAGGCAAGGAAGTAGAACTCCTGATAGCCAGGCAAGGCTTCTGAGCAGGGTACCATGAACGTGCATGGTCTCAGGGTTTTAAGGATTCAGAAGGGAGCTCAGGTGAGCAATATAATCCCTACCCCATAGGGAACTACATACTTTTTAGGGCCCCATCTATGCAGGGTTCATGCAGTACCCATGCAGGACTGTGTGCCTTCGAGCCAGTGCCCTGATTGGTCATGCTCTCAGAAGTCCAACACAGCTGAAGGACACTTGTTTTTGTAGGATTCCCCTAAGAGTTGTGACTCAGTAGACTGTTGTAAGTTTCTGGACTTTATTATGCAGCTGCTATCCTTATTGTCTAATAAAGTCCCACCTCTTGCCAGACTAATTCTTGTTACATTGGTAGACTTTTAGAAGTCAGTGCCTCATGGTCCTGGGTCTTTCTCTCAGGACATATCAGATGTTTTTTCCTGAGATGGAAAATGGAAGTTGGATGTTTAGGACTCAACATTTGGAGCATTACCTACCTTGAATTAATCCATTTATTTATTTTTTAAATAAGTGCTTATGAAGCTTGTAAGCTGGGGAGAATACAGTAACAAGGGGCTGAGGCCTCACAAATGGAGTTAAGAGTTCAGCACTGTTCTCCTTGTTCTCATTTCTTTACCTTTTCCTACTTAATCTCTATGTTTCTCAGTGTTCTATAGAGGAAATAAAAATGTTTTTAAGTTTCACAAATGCAACTAATCAAGACTGTTTTAAAGAAATTACCTATCATCTATCTATCTATCTATCTGTCTGTCTGTCTGTCTGTCTGTCTGTCTGTCTGTCTGTCTGTCTGTCTGTCTGTCTATCTATCTATCATCTATCTTATCTATCTGCTTATCTATCTGTGCATCCTCATTTAGTCTGCCTGCCCTCTATCTTCTAGCCTGGAAACAGTACCTTGATTTTTTCCTGGGGAATCTACCCCCTTCTTAATAGCTTGTGTAGTTGAGGAAGGCTGGAGTTTCACTTTCGCTTCAGGAAAGGGAATGGCATCCAGTTCTTATCAGTAGAAGAACTGCTGTAATTTTGTATGGCAGAAAGCAGCCCTATTCCACGGAGTTGCTAAGTTGGCATTGGAATTGAAAATGGTTCTGCTTGGTACACACAGTGCTTGCAGGCACAGAGGCAGGGGTGAACCTCGGAGGCTGCAGATGCTCATGCACAGGCAGGTAGTGTAAATATTACCCTCTAGACAAGGGAAGGCACTAATCAAAGTGGCAAAGACCACATCCAATTTCATCCTAGAAGTGTGTCTCTGACATGCATGTAAAAACTCATCAGGGAAGGAGAGATCATAGTGAAGGAAAGGGAACTTCTTGGAGTGACATGGTGATATTTCCCAGCTGTGGAATCAGACATAGAGCAAACCTTTCTGTTCACTCATTTATCTCTATGTCTGGGAAGACACTGAGATGTAGGATGCGACTTCTGGATGATTGCGTGGGAGCCTCATAAGAAAAGGACATTCTGGAAGAAGATGAAATCTGGTGTTCAAGTATTTGAATTTGAGATGTTTGGAATATCTGAGGGGAATGCGCGAATGTCATGAACTATAGTGTGCTAGATATTTTGGTAAATGTAGACAAAACTGAAATCATAATTGCACTGGTGATATTTTTGATTAAATACTTTAGGTAATGAGCAAAGAGGGTTTAGAGTAGAATCCCAAAGAACACAAACATGTAGAGAATGAGTAGAGAAGAAATATTTATTTATTTAGAGATTGAATACAGAATAAATCATCCCCAAAGTACCCTAAAATAATTAACTAGGAAGGCAGAGGAACAATCAGGAAAATATGGTGCTATGCTTTTGGCTTAAATGTCCCCCAAAGGGCTTCCGTGTGGAAAGCTTGGCTCCCAGTACCATAGGGCTCAGAGGTGGGGCCTTAGGAAGAAGCTTGGATCATATTTCTAACCTTGTCAGTGGATTAATCCACTGATAGATTCATAATTTGAGGATGTTATTAAAAAGTGATACAAATGTAGGAGTTAGAACCTAGTCGAAGAGGGGCCTTTCGGGGTATGGCCTTGGGGACTACAACTCCTCTGACTTCTTTTCCTTCTTCTCTCTTTGCGCTTTCTGTTTCTAAGATCTGAGCTGCTTTGCTCTATTGCATAATCCCTACCAGAATGTTCTGCCTCAGCAAGGGCCCGGAAACAACAGAGCCAAGAGACCAGGGATCAAAACTGCTGGAATCAGTGAGCCCAGATAAGTATTTTCTACTTAAAGCTGCTATTCTCAGGTGTTTTATCACAGTGACAAAAAACTGACTAACACATATGCATAGTGAGACTCTGTACAAAATGAATAAATAAATAAATTAATTTAAAGAAGATAAGTTTATTGCTCGCAAGACAGGAAGCTAGGAAATTCAAGATCCAAGCACTAGCAATGGTGTCCATTGAGGATTGCTCTCTGCTTTATGTTGGACATTTTTCTTTACCCTCTCCTGGTAGAAAGGTAGAAACAAGAGCTCTCAGGCTTCTTTTACAAGGATATTAAGTGCACTTATGAGGATGCAGCCTTCATAATCTAATCATTTCCCAAGTTTCTATCTCAGTACCTGTAGAAGGAATTAGGCTCCCTAATTCCTTTTAAGGAATTAAGCATTTGCAAGAATGCTTAATTTAAGCATTGAGAGAACATAATAATCAGACCACAGCACCATGGGCACACACCACATGGGTAAACTCTAAGAAATGGTGAGAAAGAAACAGTATCAAGAAGATACACACCTCATGACTCCGCTTATACAATATTTATGAAATAACACAATTCAAGGGAACAGGTTAGTAGTTGCAGGGGTTCAGGATGAGAAGAGGGGTAATGTGACTATAGAGTGCACCACGAGGAGGTCTTGTGGTGATGGCACAGCGGAGCATGCTGAGAGGAGGTACTGTTATGAAGGGAAACATGATAAAATTGTTTCTGTGCTATTATGACACACATCCATGGTGGAATCTGAAGTGCTGGGGATTATAGTAATGTTAATTTCCTGTTTTTGAAATGATTTTATAGCCAGGGATATAGCTCGGTGGCATAGAGCCTGCCTGGTGGGTGCAAGGTCATAATTTTGATTCTTAATACACACACACACACACACACACACACACACACACACACGTGAAAGAAATGGTTTTATAAGTTATGCATAACATTAACCTGAGGAAATATACTAGTTTTACATTACTGTAGCACAGTATCTGAGATAATCAATTTAAGGAGACTTTTATCTTGGATTACAGTTTTAGAATTTTCAGTCCATCATTGTTTGCTTCCATTGTTTTCTGGGTTAACGGTGAGGTTATACATCATGGTGGGAATACCAAGGAGAGGACCCCTTCATCTAATGACTGGAAGTGAAAGGAAGACAGGAAAAGACCCGCATTCCACCATCCTCTAGGGGTTATGTTTCTAGTGACCTAAAGTCTCCCTCAAGGATGTTCTTTTTAAAGGTTTTCACCACCTTCCAATGGAGTCAAACTGAGAATCAAGCCTTTGATACATTGGCTTTGAAAAGACACTCCAGACTCCCGGGAGGCTGGGTGTAGGGTTCAGAGTCTTCTCTACATTTCTTTGTAATTCCCATTTAATCCACAACTATTTAAAAATGAAAATCAAAATGATGAAAAAACTGACTAACACATATGGCAAACTCAGAGAACAAGATGAAAGTAGGGAAGAGTAAAAGGTGCTAACTAGGGGCAAAATACTTCCAGAAGTTACATGAAGTTATTGTTTCTGCTGGTCTGGTGGCAGAAGAATTTTATCATGGAGAAATATGGGCTTGTGGAAAGAAAAAGAAAATTTGGCAAACAGTTGATAATAAAGCTACTCACATGAAGAGTGAAAAAGTCATTCTTCAGGATAGAAGGAGAATATGGAGGGCTTGGCATATATCTGGAACAGAAGGATGAGCAAGGAAAGTGGAAGGGAGAGGGATAAGAAAGTAGCCCAAGATCTCTGGAGTACAGCCTCAGGGGTTACATTTCATAATGATGATGCCTCACGACAATTCAGCAATACTTTATAAATTCTTGCTTGACATAAATGATTATTGTTAGTTTTAGAAGAAGTTTTAGTGTTTATATTGGTGAAGGTATGGTGATGGAGAGAGAGAGAGAGTGAGAGAGAGAGGAAGGAGAAGGAGGAGGAGGAGAAGGAGGAAGAGGAGGAGAAGGAGAAGAAGAAGATGATGAAGAAGAAGAAGAGGAAGAAGAAGAAGAAGAAGAAGAAGAAGAAGAAGAAGAAGAAGAAGAAGAAGAAGAAGAAGAAGAAAATGGAGAGGGGCAGAGGGAAAAGGAGAGAAGCCAGGATAGAAAGGATTTATTTCGTGGCAGAATAAATGTAAGCATGTTCTATGGGAAGGAATCTTATGTCAGAGGTTGCCCATTCATCCAGCATAGGATGATTGTCCCTTCTGTTAAAGGCTGCTATCTTGATTTGACAGTTTACATTCACAGCTCTTTAGTCTATGTCTCTGCTGTAATTTGGATCTCAAGAACACAGCCAAGACAGGAAAAGTGTACCCTGTTGAGAACTTGAATTGGAATTCTGTGCTTTAAAGAAGTGTATTGAATTGTCATGTTTGTGACCAGAGACCTAATCTACAGTGTATAGTCATCACTAATTTCTT
>PVKA01028067.1:0-29742 GCA_004027165.1 Ctenomys sociabilis
TTAGACCTCTGTATTTATGTTATAAGCCTCTCTAAGCTTTAGTTAAGTGACATCACACATGTATTAACGTGAGTATGAAATACCTGAACTATATCAGAAGTCAACCAGATTAATTTATGTATTTATCATGAAATACAGAGCATTTAGTCAGATTAAGCCAATGAAATACCTTTTAAATCTTATATATAAACAGGATATTACATTTGTAAACATCAGTCTTAGCACCATCTGGATTAGTAAGTAACCTGAATATATTCTAGTATCTTAGTTATAACTAAAGCAACACACCTTTTAAAATCTTCTTATTGAAGTACAATGACTGGAAGGAAGTTCAGGGCTGGAAAAGGACCAAGAGACCTGTGCCAATGTCCAGCAATAGGCTGGGTTTCTTTTCCCTCTATAGTCTTGATTACTCAGGGCTCCTCTGATGAGGTGACAGGTAGAGACTGTCTGTCCCGAGGGAGGAGGCAGGCCCCGGGCCCTTTAGTGCTACTGGACCACTGAGGAAGCTGAGTCTGAGCTCTGGGGCCTTCACCTCAGAGCGCAGTCTCACTTCTAGTGGCTGCCTTGGCAGTGGGCAGGGCTTGTGGGCCTCTTAAGGCAGGCCCTCTTATGCTGTCCTGGCTTCTGACAGCGGTAGCAGATGAACCTCATCCTCATTTAGCTCTTCTTGGAACCCAGAGAATCAGACTTAGGGTCTTTTGAGGCTGCAAGGCACCCATTTCTTTGTCTCCTTGTTTTTTCTCCCTGGTTTTCTCCCAGTTCTGATTATAGGACATTTAAATAGTTCCTACCAAAGTATCAAATGAGTTATCTGGAGCACAAGCTATCTCCTAATCTGTAAGAGTAATCTGTCCCTATAATTAGCATCTCAGGATGTTCTACTAGTGTATGTACTAAACATTACAAGAAACCAGAGGGGTGTGTATCTTTCTCCTAGTAAAATAGCTAAAATTTAAAATAACTAGAAGACTTGGTTCTAGTTTTTAGACCTTTAAAAATATACACTTGAGCCGGGTGTGGTGGCACATGCCTGTAATCCCAGCACCCAGGAGGCTGAGGCAGGAGGATTGTTGTGAGTTCAAAACCAGCCTGAGCTACAAAGTGAGTTTAAGGCCAGCTTGAACTGCATACTGAGACCCGTTTTTGTCAAAAAGACAAAAAAAAAAAAAAAAAAAAAAAAAAAGAATATACACTTGAACGAAAAATGTCCTCTCCAGTTTCTCTGCCTGACCTGCTATCAGGCCAGCAGAGGTCTGACTGCTTGGGCTCCAGTGAGAACTGAAAGTTCCACTGATTGTCTATCTCTTGATTCTTTAAAATTAACTCTATGCTATTTATTCCCAAATGTAATGGCAGCTTATAATGCTGACCATATTTTCATAGAAGTCAAAGCTTTGTTTAAGATTAACATTACATCTTCTCTAATCTAGTCCATAAATCTGAATAAATCCTCTAAAAGACACCAATGTACTTATCAGGGTCATCTCAGGCATATGAACTCTGGAAGTTTCAAATTGTCTTTTCTTTTTTAAAGGGTATTGTCCTTGAAAAGCTTGTACAGCTTTAACCAAGAATGGGTATAGCCCTGTAGAGGCCTGGATTACAGCTGTTTTAGAAGTTTACACCCTGCAGACTAGAAAGGCAAATAGGGGAAACCTTACTTTCAGTAATGGTGAGTGAGGCTATGCTTACTGCTGCCTTGTCCTCAGGCTCCGAGATAGTGAGGCCTCAGACACCTGAGCTGCCTGGTTCTCCTGTTGCTCACATCTACACTTCCAAAACTTTATTAAATAACAATATCCTTTTTAATACAAACCAAATCTGAAGACATTTTTACCATTTTTCTTTTTACATCATCTTTCTATTATTATCATAATTTATACTTTCCTCTGCATTCCATTTGGATTAAACAACTCTTTAGCATGTAAAAATCAAACATCTTTGGGTGCTTAATGAAGCACACTCTAAAGGAGTAAGACTTTAACCATGAGATCCCCATGTCTGAAATACAATAAGAAACTTTAGGGCGCTCCCCTTCCTTATTTCTAATTGATTCCCTCCCCCAAGGTGTCCCTTGAGTAACCCTCTCCAGAGCCGGTGGCTGGTCCCTTTGGAGAGAAGGGAGACAAGGCCCCACCAGCCTATCCACCCTGGAACTGATGCGAATTCTCATCTCCTGAACGTCTCACAAACCCTTCACTTACTCTTACTGACCATTTGTGAATATGTTACTGATGACCAGAATATCTGCAGAAGGAAGCATAACTATGGCATAAAAGGTCAATTAGAATTGAGCAACTCTCAGGCTATAAAAATTACTCCTAGAAATTGATAGAACAATTTACTGGAGGGATTTGACCCTGCGCGCTGAGCCAATCTCCAGACACTTGATTTCCATTTGATCACCTAGGTAAATATTTTTAGCAACTAAACAAGATTTAACCTTGAAGCTCACAGGTGACACTTACATTTATCATCTAGTAATCACATTTTACATGTTGGTAAGAACACTTTACTTAAATTGACAAAAACCTTATTCTTAGTGAACATGTAAGGCACAGATATAAAACAATTTTCCCTGATAACTACCATTGTAAGTTGTCTCAACATAATTTCTGAAAGAGTAACTCATTAACCTATTCTTAAAAGCTCACATAAAATTCCTAGTTCACTAGCAAAAAGAGAGAAAAAGCACAATAGGTAAGTGGAGATCTTTCAGTGGTCAGGAGCCAATTTCCACCAAAGAAACTTCGGGTTTGGCACCTTCTCCCATCAGGCATTCTTGGTTTCTTTCAGCCCACACAACCAGAGATGTCTCCAGAAAGGAACCCAGCAGTTTCTCTGGTCAGCATTCCATCAGCCATAGGCTTCAGTGGGGATTCACCAAAGAACAGCTGGGGAATCCTGACCTCTGCTTTAAAGAGTGGCAGCTGCTCTAAGAGCATTTAAGGGCTGGCAGAGTAACCACTGTGTTAGCCCAAGTTCTATAAGGGATAGTTGAAAGCCTGAACAAGATCACTTAGCTTTAAAGTCCACAACTTATCTCTTATGTACCTAAATGATAACCAGGCATAGGAGAAAAGAGTGAATCCTCCCTCACACTAAATGTGTTTTGGTCCCATAAGTGTGCTGTTTTTGGAGATAGCTCCTTCTGGTGTCACCCAGAAGTTGGTTCTCTCCACTGTGTCTCAGGTTTAGCCTCCCGAAGGACACCTGCCCAGAACATGAAGCCAGGACATGGCTTTTATTTGTGTTCTCCTGGACAGGCATAGTTCTCTTTGCCTCATCTGACCCAGAGACAGGTTATGTGTCCTTATTGTAAAATGACTTTCCTGTCTTCGGTGTTAACAAATGCTCATTTTTTTTTTTTTTTTGTCTTTTTGAGACAGGGTCTCACTATGCAGTTCAGGCTGGCCTTAAGCTCACTTTGTAGCTCAGGCTGGTCTCGAACTCACAACAATCCTCCTGCCTCAGCCTCCCGAGTGCTGGGATTACAGGCATGCGCCACCATGCCCGGCTCAACAAATGCTCATTTTCTAAGGGCTTTACTTAGCTAGAACAGTCAGAATTTTCCCAATTTTACATGCCTCTAAAAAGGAAACTACAAAGAGGTGGGAAAATTAGGAGTAAAGTCAAAAGAAGGAAACTGAAACAGAGCAGGCCTGACATTCCCTCTAGCATGTAGAGGGAGATCAGAACCAGTCTAACTCAGTGAAACCTGTCTCCAAGTCTTTAAGAACAGTTGCCAACCTAATGTCATTTAACTGGCAAAAGGAGTCCTGTTTTTCATATATAGGCCTGTATATTTCCTAAGTCTGAGCTATATTTAAAGGTCCCATTTTACCATTTACATGAAATCCAGTAAGAGTCTTATTAACATCATTCTCTCTAGCACGACTGTCTAAATCCAAGCAAGGAATACCAGTACATTTAGCATCTAGTTCAAATGCAACATATACAAGTACACAACAGTCATAAAATGTCCCACTAAAGAAATATCATAACCTTATAACATTTTCATGTTAGCTTAGATTTACCAACATTTTGACCAACATTTTAGCAAAACTATGAGACAAATCATAAGCAATTGTAAGCAATCAATTTTAACCGTACTATGAAACAAAACTATGTGAGGAAAAACATGAACAATTATAAGCAATGGGCAAAGACATATAAACATTTGAAACATAAAAATTTGTTACCTAAGCAAGTCCCAATCCAGAATTTATAAAAGAAAAGCAAACTCATACCTCCATCCAACGATCTTGGTGGATGACCTCCAAATGATACAGGGAAGTAAAACTCCCAACCTGACCTGGATGAGTTTGTGTTCTCTAAAACCGAAGAATGAATTTTAGAAACAAACAGAAGCTGAGAAAAAAACTTTATTGGATAGAAAAGCTTCTGCTGGAGAGGGACAGAAGGGAGCCCAGGCGGGTTGCCCCACATAATGCTTTATTTTCAACCAGAGCTTGTGATATCCTCTTACTGATGCTGTGACCTAGAGTATTGCCAAGCACTTCTAGATTTCCACACTTTATATTCTTCCTGAGGCTGAACAGGACCTATCATTCCCATTTAAAAAATAAGAAATCTGAGATTCGGACAGTTTGGGTAATCTTCCCTTCTTCTCACAGATAGTGAGGTTGAGCTAGACCTAGGATCTCACCCTAAAGCTCATGCTTTCAGCCTTGCTGTTGGAACCATATGTGGTGAAAACAGTGAGGTAGTGTGCGTTAGACGCATTCCTAGCACTGCCTCAGGTGAGCCGGGGCTCTGGGAGCTAATGCACACAACATACAATGGCACCCAGTGATGTCTATGTCCAACCCCAGAATCCATGGTTGTGACATTATACAGGCCAGCAGGGAACTGGGGATGCTAACCAATTGATTTTACCATAGAACAGGTGACCTGAATCATATAGGTGGGCCCCACATTGTCACAAGTGTCCTCAAGTTGGAAAAGAGAAGCAGAAGAGCTCAGAAGGCTGTGATGTGAGAAGAATCGATCCTGTGTTACTGACTTCGAAGATAGAAGAGGGAGTTTGAGCCAAGGAATCCGAGAAGCTTTCAGAAATAAATGCAACCCCGCTGGCCCTGAACTTTAGCACAATGAGACGAGTGTTGGACTTGTAACCTCAGAGCTGCAAAATCTGTGATGCTTTAAGATATTATATATGGCAATTGGTTACAGCAGCAGTAAGAGACTGGTATACCATGCACCTGTTCGAAGCTGACCTCTGTGACTTTTCTACCCCTGACACTGTGCAACTGTCTATACTGTAGTAACAGACAGTTCCTCCCAAAGCACAGGAAGACCATGGGAATAATGGCAGCATTTGCTAGTTCCTAAAATTAGTAAGATAAAGAACCAGAATCTCAGTGTATGCCTGCTCACCAAACAACAATTGTCTCTATTTCTGTCAGCTTCTGGACCAGCAGTTACCTTCTCTTAGCTTCTGTCCTTTGTCTGATAGGTGAATCAACTGTTTGGAACCAACAGACTTCTGCAGTTTGAGCCTGACTACTCCAGTGTCTACAAAACTCCCTCACTCATGTCGGTAACAGACATTGATCCAAAGTGCCCATTGACCTTAAAATAGGCAAAATAGGGGGAGTACTAAAAATGGTCTAACTGTCCCTCTTCTCCTTTCTCCACCTTGTTTAAGCAGTCCCCCATTCTTGCTGCGTTCCAGGTTTCTTGAAGCCGAACCCTCTGCCGAAAGATCGCACACAGCTCCTCATCCATGACATAATCCCACATCATTATTTTGGGAGATTTAAGGGACAAGGGTCACCAGATGTGGAGATGCTGGTGATGACCAACAGAATGCTGTCTGGGGACAAAAGTACTGATCATTTGGTTTTTCTCCACACTCTAAAAGTGGACAACAGGAGGAGGGCTCCAGGGAACGCAACCAGGAGCCCAGGCTTCCGGGTGAGAAGGGACGGCAGTGGGTGACCAGAGCATCCCTCCAGCCTGGACCTCCAGGAAACTGGCAGAAAGACAGCGGACTGGAAGCTTGCTACAAAGGGATCCCTCAATTCTTTGGCAACAAACATGACAATCCAGTGGGCACAGAGAAGGACAACCCATCTATTTTTGTATCACTTTCTCTATTTTTGTTGCAAGTTTAACTCTGTTTACCATTCCTTACACTGAATTTTCTTTATATAGCTTTTTTCTTCAAGAAATGTTCAAGGGGAAACTTTTAAACACTCCCACCTCTCACTCTTCCTAATACACACTGCCTGGAGTTGGGAGGCGCCTTATGATGGTTCTGGCCCACGGAGACCCAGGGAAGAAGGGATGTACGTCACTTCCAGAGCAGGCCACTTATTCAGCACTGGAAGTCTTCCCACTGTTCTCCCTCCGTGGCAATAGTGTGTTCTGGATGCGAATGTCCAAAGATCCCCCTTGACCCTCGATTGCAGAGTCACCAGAGGAGAAGAGCTGCCCTAGAGCTGTGGCTTCTTAAGTGCCATGCCCAGACCAGTGTCATTAGGACTCCTGGAATCTGCATTAGCAATGCAGATTCTCTGGCCTCATCCCAGAACTACTCAGTCAGAAGCTCCAGAGGCAGGGCCCAGCAATCTGCCTGAACAAGTCTGCAGAGGACTCTGGTGAAAGCTGAAGCTGAAAATCAATGTCTTGGAACTTTCTAATGCCCACAAAGTAAGCTGAATCTGTGGCATAACTTTAGCAAAATAATAAAATAAAAAAACTTTGCTGTATTTGATCACTGAGAGAGTTCTGTTCTGGGAAAACTTGCCCTCACTCATACACTGGTAGAATTGTAAGACAAGTATGTTTTGCAAAAATTACAGATAACTGTAAAGTAAAAACTTGACTCAGTGAAATAAGTGTTTGCCTGGCAAGTATAAAAAAAAAAAAAAAAAAGAAAGAAATATTTTATTGTACTCGGCTAGGTGATATGCCTGGTTAAATGCTTTCAGTCTGAGATCTTCAAATTTTTAATTAAAAAAAGGATTCACAGATAAAGAGAGGTCCAAAAGTATTAGCACCAAACTAAGGTGATTTCCTTAAGAAAGAACTGACCCAGAAGTGAGAAGAGAGTAATTCTGACTTGGGACTGGGTGCTGCTTAGAGACCTGCTGTTTGGCTTCCTGACATCATCTCCAATCCACTAATGGTGTACAAGCTGCTGCCTGGGGAGCACTGATCTAATCAGCCTCTTTGATTTGTATTTGGGGACAGCTATGACCCAGGAAGATGATTGCCCTTACCCCAGGTCACTGTCCTAATCTTTGTTCTATTGCTGTAAGTGAATGAACCCAGAATGGGTAGAGGTTTATGCAGCTCATGGTTCTTCAGGATGGGATGCCCAGGAGCATGGTTCTAGCATCTGCTCAGCATCCAGAGAGGACCCTTGCCTACCTCACAATAGGGCAGACAGCATGATGTGGTAAGGCAGCAGAAAGATGTGAGCATGGGTCTTTCTTCCTCTTCAAAAATCACCAGCGTCACCACAGAACTCCAACTATCCTCATCTTTCCTGATTCCTTCTCAAAGGCTCCACCTCAAATGTCATTCATGTACAGATTTGGAGATTAAGATGCCAACACATACATTTTGAATGGACATATCTAAATAATTTCAGTCACATAGTAAACTAGAGGCAGGACACAGACCTGAACCCAAGTCTTCCACACTCCCTAGTCCTGGACACATCTGCTCATAATGTACAACTACCTCTAGTCTTCTGGTGGCCACAGAGCACACATCCCTAGCTGAGCTCCCGGTCTTCCTATGAGAACCAGGATGCTGATGTGAAGCATGGTGTATTGCTGCTAAAAGAAAAGTTCTGGGCTGGACCCTGAAATCAAGGGTGCCAAAGACAAATCCAAAGCCCACTCTGACTTCATCTGTGCAGAGAATAATGGCAGCAAGTAGTTAGGGCAATCATAAAAGAGAAGCTGGTATACTGAGAGAGAGAGAGAGAGAGAGAGAGAGAGAGAGAGAGAGAGAGAGAGACTGTTAGTTTTAAGTAGGTTGCTAAGTGGTTACAAACTTACAATAGTAATTTAGTCTCTCACAGCTTTAAAACCAGGAATCTAAAACCTGAATTGCCCATGGGGACAGGGAGGTAGCTCAGTGAAATAAGTGTTTGCCTGGCAAGTGCAAGGTCCTGAGTTCAATCCCCGGTACCAACAAAAAAAATGTCTGTATCCCCAGGCCCAAATCAAGGTGTTGGCAGAGCCACCTGCTAAGCATTCTGGGAACTCAGGTGCTTCACTCCATTCTCTGCTCTGGTGGCCACACTGTCTTTTTTGTTTCAGTCTGTATTCTCCCCTGTCTCTGCTTTTTAAAGGCACTTGTGATAGCACTTAAGACCCATCAGAAAATCTAAAAGAATCTCATCTTCTCCAAATATTCAATTTAATCACATCTACAAAGACTATTTTCCAAGTAAGGTAACACTGAAGGTAGCAATATCTTTGGTAGAAAAGGGGGCATGGATTTCTCAACCCACCTCAATGATACCAGTTTGCAGCCTACTCTCAGATCTGGCTAACCTCCTAAACAAGACCAGGCCCCTCTGAGCCCCAGATTTTCTTCTTGGACGGGCTTGGCACTGAGTGCCTCCAGATAAGCCAAACTATAGGTCTGTGCTGTGTTCCTAAGGGACAGACACAACACAGCGAAAGAAGGTGCCAGGTTCATTAAAGACAGATGCTAAAGCAGACCCATACTTTTTGGCTGATAACTTTTAAATATACCAACCAACCTCTTCCACTTCTGCCTGTACCTACCCTCTGGAGGTCACGGAGTCTCACATGACATGATGAACATGAGGACTTTGGAGAACAGGGCTAGAGCAAGAGAACACCAAGGATATGCAGTAGTTACTCAGCCCAAGGGCCTTGGGCCATAATGAGCATAAACAAACACGCCTTAATTCACAAATTCTCTGGGGACAGAGCCCTAGACAAAAGGGACTGGGGGGAGCTCTAGAGCCCAACACTCAAGAGTAGGAGTTTTGGAAAGATGTTTCATATAGTGCTTGTGAGAATGTGTATTTCTATAATTATTTTGGAGAGCAGTTTTGTAGAGTATATCAAAACAATCTGGGAGCCTTATGAATCAGTAATCCCAGGGCTTGGCATCAGTACCAGAAAAACAACTGTTGTATAAAAAAGGTGTGCATTTGGCCATTTTGCTTCCTCCTGCATTTCCTGCTCTGTTCTGGATCAGGAAACTGTGTGCTCCTCTTGGTTTGAGGCAGATTTGGCCAGTGAGAGGCTTTGGTGGAGGTCAAGAGGAAAGAAGCCCTTCTTTCCCAGAGCTCCCCACTGTTGGCCCAGGTTGCCACGCAAGGCCTGGCTCCTGAGCTCCACTGATGCAGCTTCTCCTATGCCTCTAGCCCTAGGGCTGTGTATCTTCCTGCTGGCCCCAGTCCTCGGATTGCCTCGCCTCACCTCTCTGAGTGGTTTCTCTCAAGTCTCTTATTCTATTACGGACCAAATCCTTGTGTCAGTCCCCTCTGGTTGAGTACTTAGAGAGGTTTTCTGTTTTCCTGCTGGACCCTGACTGGTAACAGTGTTTGTTGTGGTATTATTTGTCATTGCAAAAAGTTAGAATGATCTGCTATGTTAGTTAGTTTTCCTCTCTGTGTCAGAACAGCAGCAGTAATCAACTTATTAGGAGGAAAAGTTCACGTGGCTCACAGTGTTAGAGCTGGCTGGCCCTGTGTGTTGGCACCTGTGGTGGGGAACACAAACCAACCTGTATTTTCTGTAGTCTTCTACAGTCTTTATGTTTACGAAGAAATTCATAGCAAATTGACTTTATGGTCACCTTTGGGAAGTGGGAAGGGGACAAAGTGGTAGAAAGAAGCTTTATATTTAACAAAGTAAGTTTCTACTAGGGAATTTTTTTTAATCAGGGATTGAACTCAGGCCCTTGCACTTGCCAGGGAAGCACTTATTCCACTGAGCCAACTCTCTGGCCCGAAAATATTTATGTATTACTCATGCAGGTTAAAATTCATCTTAAGGAACAGTAAAACAAACACAAAAGGCAAGTCTAGAGAGTTATGCTGGGACTCTATTTTGAAGCATTAGAAATGTCAGGTTAGAAGTTTGCCTTTCTGTCTGTAGGCAGTGAGAAAGGATGAAGATGCATGAATACTCAAGGCAGGACCTGGGCTAGGATCGGCCTCCTCCTGAGCCTGCTGTGAAGGCTGAATCAGAAACACAGAGCTGCAGGCTGGTGCCCAACCCGCCACATGCTCTGTGAGCCACGGCCACTGCTGTGGCTGCCTTCACGCTGCTCCAGCCACACTGGCCACTCTCACTGTCCTGCATGAGCCGTGTTCTCTGGAGCCCCAAAGTCCCTCCACTCTGCACCACATTTCTATTGTTCCTTTCTTCCCTCCCTCCCTTCCAGGGCTGAAGCACACACCATCAGCTCAGGGAAACTGTCCCTGGCCTGTTTTCTAAGTGGCTCCTTGGCCCCACCTTTGTCTCTCTCAGAATACTTGTCACAATCTGTCACCAAGTCTGCAAGGTTTTATAAAAACTTAGCATGTTTACATCTCTTCTGTGTTCAAAGCACATAAACTTAGCAACAGGACAGAACTTGTAGCATTTGTAGATACTTTTTTCTCAGTATCTTAGAGTTCCTAGTACAGAGAAGAGGTACACATAGCAATAATATTAGTAGTAGTAGTAGTAATAATAGCAGCAATAAAATGTACTATTTATAACCTATAAAAAAAATAAAAAAGATACAAGGATATAACCCAGTGAGAAGGCTCTGAGTTCAGTCTTCAATATTGCTACCAGAAGGAAAGGAAGGAAGGAAGGAAGGAAGGAAGGAAGGAAGGAAGGAAGGAAGGAAGGAAGGAAGGAAGGAAGAAGCTGGCCAAATAGCTCAGCAGACTAAAGCACCTGCTTAGGCAGAGTGTAATGGCCAGGGTTTGATCCCCACCATGCTGTGCTGGCCCTGCCCCTGGGACACTCTGAAATGGCAATTGAGACCAGGCATGGTGGCACACGCTTGTAATCCCAGAGCTTGGGAGGCTGAAAACAGGAGGATCAGTACAAGTCCAATCTGTGAAGTGAGACCCTGTAGACTCTGTACCAAATAAATTTTTAAAAAATGAAGTAAATTAAGAGAGAGAGAGAGACTATGGGTTGGGCACTTACTATGTGCAGACAAGTTTTTAATATTCTTTTCATATATTAACTGTATCAAATGAGTTAATAACCCTCCTTTCTGGCAATGCTGGGGATTGAAGCCAAGGTCTTTGCATTGAGCTGCATCGCAGCTCTTTTCTCCCCAGCCTCCTTTCCTAGACAAGCTCTCACTAAGTTGCTAAGCGGCCCAGACTGGGCTCAAACTTGCAACCCTCCTACCTCAGCTTCCTAGAGTGCTGGAATTAGAAGAATGTGCTATCATGCCCTCCTCTAATAATTAAGTGGACACTAATATTATATTCATTTTACAGATGAAGAAACTGAGCTGGGATTTCATCCATTACTGTACCGTAAGTATTTATGAATGATGAATTAACAGTTAACACACAGCTGATTTGTCTCTGTGATGTCTTCATGCTCCAGTTAATCCCAGAAACAGCAAGTTTTGCTTTAGAATAAAGGAAAGTGATGAGCCTGACTGAGAGATGTCACGGGGAAGGTTGCAGCCCTTGGAGGAGCAGGTCAATGGCAAAGATGTGGAGAATCACTGGGCTGCAGCCCGCAGAGCCCAGGTCTTCTGAGACCACTGTCTGCCAAGCCCTGCCACAGCCTTCACTCAAGAACAGAGCTCTGTGAGCAGCTGAGAGCTGACCACCCAGGGTGATGCCAAACAGGTACGAAAACAGCCCTCGAATGAAGCCAGGGAGGCCTCTGTTCAGTCCTGGCTCCGATGACAAGAACTTCCTGGAAGCACAACCCTCAGTCCCTGCAGGGTGAATCCCAACAACGTGGAGCAAGACCGCACCTGCTGAGGTCAGGAGAAAACCCTCACAGTGCCCAGGCCGCAAAGTCACTGCGTCCTCATCCAACTCCGGGCTCCTTGCTAGGAGCTGCAGACCAACTGCGTCCTCTACTCTGGGAACCGCCTTGGCTATGCCCCCAACACCGATTTGCCAATAAACATTTGTGTTGGATTGTGGTGTCAAGTTCAAGCAACTAAGTTAGTTGAATGACAATGGAGTGCCCACCTTTGACAGGTGTAGACAAAGGAAGGGGTGTAGAAAGAAGAAATCATGATGTGTGTGTATAGACAGTACAGTTGGGATAGATAACGCTGGGCTTCTACATAATTCTATGAGAGGCAAGATCTGCACTATTGGTGGTTGGACAGGATATTATGTCGGCTTCTAGTACTATGGACAACCACTAGGAAAATAATTATTGAATTTTTGATATAATTCAGGTATAAAAAATAAGATAAGCAAGCAGCTACACTCTTAATTCACTGATAAGAGATATCTGCTAAAATAATATCTGTAAATATAATATCATGTATGCACCTTGTACAATACCAAAACAGTATGAAAACAGTTTGCAATGTATTAATTCATCGAATCTGTATTGTTAAGGTGTCTTGAAACTGTCTGATTGACATTTGTAGTTCAATAAAATAAAAATAAAACATTTGTCAACCACCCACTGTGCTGATGAGGCAAATGTTATTTTTAACTGTTTTACAGATGAGGAAAAAGAGATGAAGTAACTTGCCCCACTTAGACCTTGACGAGGCTTTGCGGATCCCACTGCATGTAGCTCCTGAATGAAGTCAGCCTGGTGCCAAGACCTGTCCTCACCTCTGGCTCAGAACTGCCTTCTCCACCCACCATGTATTTGCCTTCAGTGCTAGATACTGCGCTACGGTCACAGGAGTTATTTGGTGAGGGAGTGGTGCGGGATGCCCAATAAATGCTCAGTAAAGATTAGCAGATGGCATTGTGCATGTGGTATATTTGTATATTGTTATGGCTAATTTTATGTCCACTAGGCCACAGTCCCCACATACTTGACCTAGCACATCTAAATGCTGCTGTGGAGGTGTCAAAGCTTGTGCCTAGGCGGCCCCTAAAACCTCATGCAGTCATACATAGGGCTTTTCAGAGGTGGCTGGATCTAGAGCGGGTGATGCTGGGCTAAGGATGAGGTGCTGGAATTGACTCATGGTGCAGTGCTATAGGATTAAGAGTGCCCCACCCTGGTGTGAGTGCTACTTGCCTGCCTGGAAGAACATAAGGGACAGAAGAAAGCTGTCATCCCTTGCTGCTGGTCACTTATTTCCATGCTACTGTACCGTTCTGCTGCCTTCTGCCTGGCATGAACTGATTCTCTTCTGCAATGCCCCCTCTTGGAGCCAGCCAGCTGAGAACTGAGACCTCTACAAAGCGTGAGCTGCAGTAAACCTTTTCTCCTTCAACTTTGGGTGTCCAGTTTATTGTCCCAGAAAATCAACAAAGGCATTCCAGCTTCTACTAAAGAACACTGCCCGTGACTGTCACAAACACTTTCACTTGTACAAGGGGAGCTGATGTTTCTAATTTGGTGAGGACACTCATTTTCTGATCTTGGTTCTGTCTTTTCTCCTGTCCCCCGTGTGACCCTCTAGTGAGTGCTTCATAATGCTTGCATCACAAGTGCATGAGAAAGTCCACAGACAGTGGGTTGGACCCTCTCTGGAGGGCCCCACTCCAGGATGGGCTCTGGGCCTGGATGTGCCCGAGAGGAGGTGACTACCAGGCTGCCGTGCACAGCTGTGTGACCTGGGTAGGCCTCGCTCACGGGATGAGGTTTCAGCTTCCTCTTTACTGAACAGGAATGATAATTATTCTGAGGGTTATTATAAAAATTAAATCTGCCTGTGTTGCTGTGGTTTTTTATTCTAAGAAAGAGCCGTCTGCTTACTGAGAAAAAATAAACAGTTTCTGGGCTCAGGATCAGAGCAGGGGTGGGTTATGGCCTCTGCTCCTGCACTCCCCCCTGCTGACAGGGAGCCTCGAGCCGCTGGTCCTTCTGCCCCCAATGGCTGGCTTCTCAGCTTCTGAGCCACCCCATCTCCTCTCTCTTGCTAACAGCTTTCTGAGGGATGCAGTCCAGGGAGGAAGGGGCCATTCTGCCAGCCGCAGGACTGAGGGGCAGAGCAGAGCTCCATTCAGACGCGACACCGGGTGCCTCTGCACCACCAGGGCAGGTCAGCCGAGGTTCAGAACGGAACCTCCTGACCCAGGAGCTGGGACAGGAAAGTGACATCAGTCACCGACCCGCCCTCCAAAGCCCACAGTGGAGGCAGTGGGGAAGCACAGGAGAACTGGGAAGAGCAATTAATTTGAGAAAACAGGAAAGTATAAGAAAGATTCCAATCAGAGAGCCAGTGGCCAGCAGTGTTGTGAGCTGTCTCACAACCTCCTGCTGAGCCTTCAACCTGAGGCAGAACTTTTCCCTTTATCTTAAAATTTGGGGACAATGAAATGCATTTTCCTATGCCTAAGCTCAGCCACTAATTGATTCTGTGACATCCAGCTAGGCACTGAGTCTAAGGTTTTCCCTTTTCTACACAATGAGAAAATTATAGGGAATCACAGTTTTCAAACTGTACCATCAGACTTCAGGGTCATGATTATTCCATACACAGCGCCTGGCCCCCTCCACGCTATCGCTGATCTAATGTTCTCTGTGTGTATTTATTTATTTGAAAAGAAATTCCCTCTGACCTCCTAAATGTGAAAGCACAGACTTTTGTCTTAATAATGAACATAAAAATTAAGAGTGAACATCCTCTCCTGTGCCACCCCGAGAGACTTCAGCCTTAGTACTGCACCGTGAAAGCCTTCAGAGCTAAAGCAAGGCTAATCTCTAGGGAAGCCTTCCAATTCCCTGTGTTAGGTAAATTTCCTCTGCAGAGTAGAGACTGCCAAGCCAGCTGAAGTCAGTGGCTGAGTGCATTGGCTTCTCTTGAATTTGAGTAAGGGTGTAGGCACTGCAGAGCACAGCTGGGCTCAGCATGTAGCAGTGTGGCCTGCCTCTCTCAGACCCAAATCCTTTATCCAAGAAAAGTAAAGTTATGTTTTGTTTTTTTTTTTCACAACAAAGGCAAATCAGGCAGGAAAACAGAAGAGACTATACTATCACAGTGGCCCAGAAGGGCTGGAGAGAAAGGAAGCATCTGTCAATTGGAAGAAAAAGAAGCGTGTGCAAACACAAAAGGAAAGAGGCCATTCTGCACAGGAATTCGATGCGATTACAAGGACCACGAGGGATATTCGCTTAATGGCTGCAGTCCCGACAAGTGTTTTCTAGCCTTGATTTTACTTCATCCTAACAACCACTTATTGCTCCCACTTTACAAGTGAAGAAATCCAGATGAAGTGAAATGATGGCCTTGTCCAAAAACACAACTAGAAAGTGGCAGATTCATGGCCTTGAGCCCAGGTCTGTCTGAGTCCAGGGCTTGTGGTCTCATTCTCAATGGCAGGGGTTCCTGAACTAAGCGTCACGGCCACTGCTCCTACAGGCCCAGGGTCAACGGCTCACTCCACATGCTCTGTGGCTTATCTGGTGACCAACTGAACAAGATTCCTGATAAGACACTTACAGTGCAGGGCACAGGCCTTATCTCTTTTACAATTGTCAATTTTTTTTCTTCCCTCTATCTTTTCTGTTCTAGACCTTCCTGCATCACCAGACTGGCTGTCTTCACCTTATTGCAAGAAGCCAGTGCCCCTTGTTCTACCAAGGAGCGGCAGTGACACTGGTGACCCGTGCCGCAAAGCACCAGAAAACTTGACGACATCTAACTGATGTTCCACTGGTGGGGCTCAAAGAGAGAATAATGCCACCTGAGCCTGTTTCATGTTTGTTATATAAATTCTCCTGTGTAAAATGTCATTTGAAAGAGGCTAAACAGAAAACTTACTAAAGCAACAGAATCTGGCATAACGAGTGAAGACTCAGCTTTTTCCTGGTCATACACTGTTATGGTTTGCCTAGATGTCCCCCTAAAGCCTGGTGCTGTCATAGCTGGGGGGGCTTCGTCAGGGATAGCTGAATCTAGAATGTGTCACTGATTCATGGTGTAGTGCTAGGAGTGAGAGTGCTAAGGTTAAGGGAGGGTAATTACTAAATCGGCCCACTGATTGGATTGGCACTGCCCTAATCTTGTTGGGGTGGATGCAATATGAGGGACACAAAGAGGCCTGTCTTCCTCTTGTTTGTTTTGCTACTTTCTGCCACCATGAGCTGCTCTCCATGAAGCCATCCTACCTTGGACTGAAACCTCCACAAATTGCGAGTTAAATAAATCTTTCTCCCTTAAACTTTGAGTGCCAGGTATTTTATCTCATCAACAAGATAAGTAAGTAAGACATGCCCTGGGAAGCTGCCTCTGGGCATCAGATACCCTTTGGCTTATACGACCCTAACCAGCTTGCCTTCTAGCTTGGTGGGGGTAGGAGAGAGTGAAGAGTATGCATGGACACACAGGCAGAGTCCATGTCAGCAAAAGCCAAATGCACACGGTCTCATTGTAGAAAAGGCAACACTTCTCGTTCACGCCTGTCCCAGTCTCTTTTCCCAGCTACTCTTTCCTGGCACCTCATTTCCCCTCATTGCGATCTCCTACTCCTGCTATTTTCATTTTACCTTTTCAGTCCCTCCAAGTATCACCTCCTCCCTCCCCACAAGTGAAGATTGCGGTCTTTAGGCCCAAAAGCCAGTTAATAGTCTCCTTTCGTCCAACAATCTGAGCCTCTGATTTGGCCTGGCTTTTAGTAGCTGCCAGCATAACGACACCTGCGCCATTTGTGCCTGTTTCCTTGCCTGCTCAGCACCAGGTCCTTCTTACCTTTCTTTCCCTTCCTCCCACCCCTGCCTCAGATTTCTGAATCTCCTGGAACACATGAAAGCTGGACAATTCATCTCGCGGCTAATCACCTCTGCTCCTAAGCTATCTGAGAGGCTACAGCTCTGAGGACCTCTGCCCTTAGGACTGCTCAGGTCACTGTGATCAGCATCCGTTAACAGCCCATGAGTGAGAAAAAGAGGACAAGACAAAGATTGTGTAGCCAAGGGCTGAGAAGACAATATTCTAAATGAAATATTGTCAAGCAATAAGACCTTTTGTGACACCAGCATCTCTACCATGCCATTTTCCAGCCTAGAACATGGATCTCAGCAGGCTCTGACCCATACTCATGTTCATTCTGAGTAGAGCCAAGGGAGTGCAACCCCTTTAGCAATAACAAATTCAAGGGCATCAGGTTTTTAGCTACTTTCAGGGGACACTGGACCCAGCTCACCTGGCCCAGGTGGGCCATGATTACAAAGCAGACGATAAATAAATGCTATAACCTGGAGGAGCTTAGCTCTAGACTTTGAAATTTAATTCCTCCTTGCTGCTACTTTCTGAAATGAAGGCTGCAGAACTTCCACAAAGCCAGACACTGTGTCACTTAAATTCACTATTTAATTAATCAGTCTTGAAGCATGAATACTTTGGTTGCCCCCTCATTCAGGAAAATTTATACACAAGAAAGCATTCCACTGGTATAGGCACTTGCAATCACAAATGGGGCCTCTTTTAAAATGAAATCCTTGAGTGTATTTAAGATAAGACTTGAAGTCTAAAGCACCCAGTATAATCACTACCCTTCTGAAATACACGGAGCATAAGTCACGGTTAGTCTGAAGCCTAAATATTACCCATTCTTTCTATAAAGACACACGGTTACAGTTGCAGAGCTCAGCGTGCACCTGTCACCCGGAGAGCTCCTTAATATTTTGATCCCCGGACTTCTTTCAGTGAGACCTAGCTATTATCTCTAGGAGTGGAGTCCAACAATCTGTGTACCTCACAGCTCCCCAAGGGTTGGCTACAGGCCATATGTTGGGAGGTTCTGTCCTGGGTCTTAAAGCTTCGGCACTTTTATACCTGAACAAAGGTGCCCCCAAGCTGTATAAAGGTTGAAGTCTCAGCTTCCCGATCATTGTTCAGTGGGAGGCCATCCATGTAGGAGCCCCTTTTCACCCAAAAGTGGGGCCCCAAGCCCTGTAATACCAACTCTAAGCTCTTCATGCCAGCAGCTCCAAATATCTAAATGACTCACCTATGCTTCAAAGACTACTTAAATGATGGATTGAAAACACTTCAAATATCTTCCTAATAAGGCTCAAAACTGAGATATCTATACAATCATACAGATGGAATCATACAGATAGAAAAATCAGGAGGCCAAAGAAAAGAAAGTGTCTGCCTCCCATATTGGGCAGGCCTGATGGGTGCATGGGGTAGAAGGCCTGCTCTGCTGACCTTCTGCCTGCCCTGTTCACCCTCCTAGGAGGGGCTTGCGAATGCGTCAGGTGCTCTTGCGAGGTCCTGCCCAGAGCTCTGCTTTCTCCTACGTGCTAATCATAGGTGATAACCATATGCTCCTCTGTGTTCTGTGATGTTGTTCTTCCCAACCAGATGGTTGATTCTATGAGCCAGGAGCCTGTTTTGTACACAAGAACTTCCAGCAACTAGCAATACCTGGTACATAAGGATGAGTGGACAAATATGTGTTGGATGGCTGGGCCTGCAGGTGGTATAGTGGTCTTGCCCACAAAATAGGATATTGGGATGCTGACAAGAAAGGCGTCTCCTGGTGCTAGACACAGTCTGTGCCCCGGGGTCAGTGGAGGCAGAGGAAAAACATTCTCACTTGGACTTCAGCGCTAGCTCTGGCAAGTCTTCTAGATCATAATGTTCTATATATTTAGACCTTTCTTTTTTTTTTTTTTTTTTTGTCTTTTTTTTTTTTTTGAGACAGGGTCTCACTATGCAATTCAAGCTGGCCTTAAACTCACTTTTGTAGCTCAGGCTGGTCTCGAACTCACAACAATCCTGCCTCAGCCTCCCGAGTGCTGGGATTACAGGCATGCGCCACCACGCCCGGCTCATAATGTTCTATATATTTTAAAATTTTAATCTGCATGTCTAGGCGTTCCATAGAATAAAGTAGAAAGTGACTGAACATCAAACTTCTGTCTAAAAGGGGTTGTGGGGGGCCCCCCAGGCCACCCAGCTTTATGATTGCACATCGCCCCCTAGTGGCCAGGATTGGTCATTATAATTTTGTGGTCCTATGACAGCTTCTATAAATTTGTCAGGCTTCAGTATAACTAATAACATGAGAAATGTATTAAAACTATCTAAACGCTCAGCTACTGATACAATGATTTGTCACCTTTGGCCTAATACACGCCCAAGTGCAAAAAAAGAGTCCTAAGAAGGCCAGACGTACCCTCCCCTACTGCGCTTACATCCTGAAGGGTGGAGGAGGCTTGCACCAGTCTCCGGCAGGTTGCATGCCGCCCGCCCTGGTGTGGGCTGGGGCACATGCACAGCGCTCATAGAGAATGTAGGAAGCACCAGGCCCTCTTCAAGAAGACTCCTGTGAAGAAATAACATTGAAGGTTGGGTTTGAAAGCTCAGGGAGAATTAGCAAGACAAAAGCAGGAGCGAACAGGAAGGAAGGAAAAGGAAACTCTAGGCAAGAAAGCATCCTGGAAGTGTGAGGGGCTGAGGGTGGGCCAGGGCTCCGGGATGGGGAAGGCGATGAAATGGGCTTCAAGAGTCAGGTCTCTCAGTAATCCTATCACCTCCAAGGGAGGGAGGGAGGCCAAAGGAGGATGCATCTGTAGGTCACAGATTCCAGCTGTGGAGGGAGCTGTGGGTAGCCATGACAGACAGAGCTGCAGGTGGGGAAGCACAGGACAGCAGGGAGGAAGAGGAAACGCCCTTCACCCCACCTGACCAGAGCTCAGACTGCAAAAACTGCGAGGCTCTTGCCAGTGCAGTTGACAGACAGACAGCAGCCAGTGGTCTGTCTTGGAGTCCAGCTCCTGCTGTCACTCCCTGCCCCTTAGCTGCAGCATCTCTTCTCATCTGATCTGTGTTCTTTTGCCCTACACAATCTTCAATCTCAGGATCCATGGCCAGAAAACTGGGGGGGGGGGTGATGCAGCCCCCCAGGGCCCCATCCTGCCGCCCCCCTCCCCCCGCTGAGCCTGTTGTGTGAGCTCCTGCCCCTTCCCCCCTTATCCTTCTCCTTCCACCTGTCCTCTTCCTTCCCATCACACCTGGCCCTTTTCCTGCTCATCTCCAGGCCACAGCCTGCCTCAATCTCCTCCAGAAACTGTCTTGCCCTCTTCAGCACATCCTCATGAAGGCCCCATGCATGGTGTGTTGGTCACCTGTGACCTTTCCGATCTCTGCACTTAGATTTGAAAGCCCAGAGGTCAAGCACTTAGTTCTACTTCACTTTCTTCTGCAAGCCCAGCATCACACGCAGAGGATGGCCCGGTGCTGAAAACTATTCATTCGACGAATGAAAGTAAATGAGTCTAGCGCGAGTGCTTGCTTTGCGCCCTCACGCTCTGTGTTTCTCGCCTCTTCCACCCGTCATCTCCTGCCCTCTTTGTGTCTAGCAGGGACTTACTGCTCCAATCTGGTCTGAGTGAAAGAAAACAGTCCACCAAGCCCCGACAATAATTTCTCAGCCTCATCACTCATGGCAGCTTCTAAACTCCCATGGGACAGTAGGATGAAAAGCAATAAAGGGCTGTCTGCATTTCAGACTTGGTAGAGAGCCTTTCCACTAAATTTACTTTCTGGGAGACTAGAAAATATATTTGAAAGTTGTTCTTTTATCAATTTCCACAATATTCTGAGTCCTAGCTCTGTCTATGATAAACTACAAGGCCAAAGTTCCTGTACCAGAGATCTTGGGCAGTGCCATCCCAGTATGAAGCAGCTATTCCCCGGGTGCAAGTAGGACCCTGAGGATGCTGGGGGATCAATAGCAAATAACTGCTGAAGACTTACTGTGTGTCCGGCTGTGTTAGGTGATGTTGATCAGATGCACTGGACCCTGGCCTCTACAGAGCCACCATCCCAATAGGAAATGCACAATTGTGCGTCTTTGTACAGCTACTCAATCACAATTGAGGCGTGAATAGAAGAAAGAAAATGCAAGGTGCTGAACAGTACAAGCTGGGTGGTCGGACCACACCTTGGAGGTCAGGGTGGCTGCCTCAGGACAGGGACCTCAGAGCTGGGAGCTGAAGGCTGAGCAATGGAAACGAGGCAAAGAAGGCGGATGCCGTGTGCAATGTGCACGGTGTATGCATGCATGCCCATGAGCGTGTATACGGATATGTTGGGGCATGTGCGTGGCACACAGTTATGTATATGTGTGAGTCATTTCAGGAAAAATAACTAACAATAGAAATAGCTACTTAATGTTAACCGTGTGCCAGGCATTATGCTTATGTTCTTCATTTACTTCTCTGGCATTCTTAGGAGACAGGTGTGCTTATTGTCCCATTTTAAAGAAGAGTAGACTGAGGCACTGGCAGATGAAGGCTCTTTCCCAAGGTCAGCAGCAAGTTCATTTTGAAGCTATAATTTGGGCCCGAGTCTGTATGATTCCAAAGCATGTGCTGCAGTCTCCTGAGTTTTTCTTTTGCTGCTTAACAGAGCCGATGCCCTCACACCTGCCCTCGCACACGTGTACACACATGGAGAATCACTGTAATACCTTCCCGACCTCACAGTCATTGAAAAGTCTCCTTCGAAGCCCTGCCCCTGTTCAACCGCTGATTCACCGCGCGGACTTGGGCAAGTCCCTCCGCCTTCGTTGCCTAGGAGAGTTTCCTGAGCTCTGTCATCCTCCACAAATAGATTTGCTCCACCACCCACCAGCTGCAGGCAGGTTACATAACCTAGCAGAAGCTCCGTTTCCTCATCTCTCAAATGGAGCAAACAGAGCGTTACCCTCCTGATCTGCTGTGCAGGGTTTAGCTGAGCTCATGTGTGAGGAGCGCCTAAGCCGACTCCCTACTGCGTGCTCGATGAATTGTAGCCGTTACCGCTTTGGAGGACAAAGGTGGACCAGTGCTGTGAACGCTAGCGAGGGAAGCAGACCCACACGTCCCTGCCCTCTAATCGTCACACGACCTTGGCACAGGCCACTGAGCTGTCAGACTTTCCTCACGTATAAAATAGGAATTAAAGTAGCACCTACTTCACAGGTTTGATTGAGAAATAAATGAGATAATGAGGTTAGCACTTTATTACTAGCTGTATACTCTGGTTTCTCTTCGGATCACATAAATCTCTTTGCTTTTTTATGACTAGTTGTACATATTGAGCAATATTATAAACAAAGATTATTTATGTTCTAATTTTATCTCAGTTCATAAACTTTAGGGGAAAAACCTCAAAGGAAGCATCTGGTTTGATCAGTTTACTAGACATTGAGTTGCTTGTTAAAAAATAAAAAAATTTTTAAAGAAAACAGACCGTGCTTGCAGGTCAGCGGAGAGTCAGTTTCCTTTTGGCTCTGAAGCCGGCAGTTCAGTGCAGTTTATTCTGGTGTTGGCTCACGGTTTGGCTAGGTCTTAGGCCATGACCATGCGGAAGCGATCCACTCAAGCTAAAAACTATAATCATGATCATATTCTAAATATTTATACCACAAGAAACCAAACCTGCCTGACCTTCAGGGGTCACAGGCACCTCCCCCTTGCTCAGTGGAGCTCATTTATTCATCCGACTCAGGACTGCTGGGCATCCTTCTCGTGCCAGGCCTGGGGCACTGGTCGTACTGCCTGTTGGCCAGACAGAAACCGTGGGCAGCTTTAGCCAGTTTCAGAGACATCACCGAATCAAGGCCCACAGGGACTCCAAGTGCCCAAGTCCTAGACCAAATGCAGGCCTGTGTGGGGCCTCTTCGGGGGTGGCCTGTGCCATCCAGAAGGCTTCTGGGATCATGGCGGGCAGCACACACATTTAGAGGTGGGAAAGGAGAAGCCCAGGGAGAGAATAGAGATGATGATTTCACAAAGCCAAGCTCAGGCCCCACTCTCCTGACTTGGAAGAAGCTCTCCCCGAGAGCCCATCCCTTATTTGATGTCCAAGACCGTACTCACTTCACCTGCCAATGGGCTCTCCAAAAGTTACCTCACACAAAAGTTACAGTAGGAATGAAAAGCAGCGTCACTAAGAACAGCTATCTTTATTGGGTAATTACTCAGTGCCAGGTGTTCCGTTAAATATTTGATATGCATATCTCATTTGATATTTGAAAGCAGCATTCTGGGGTAAGTCATTTTTACCCCACTTTACAGAAGAAGGCACTGAGTCTTAGAAAGAAAGTAGGATTTTCTCAGGGTAACACAGTGAGAAGTTGCAAGGTCGTAACTGAACTGAACTCTGTCAGGATCAAACCCTGCGTGTGTGCCCACCCTACAACATTCTCTCAGGATGCAAGCAGACCAGTCCTCTACACCCTCCTCCAGATTTTGCCCAGGCTAGCAAAGATCTGATGCCTGAAGGAGGATGGCAGGTAGGCATCAAAGAGGCTCCCAGGTTAGGCCTAAAATTGAGCGGCTGCTAAGATCCAGAGCCAGGACAAAGCCAGGGGTGCTGAAAACAAGCAGCAGTGGAGAGCAGGCTCTCCGGAAACAGGTGAATGGGTGCGCAAGCTGTCGCGGGTGTGTCCTGGGCCGAGCCTGGCCCTCAGTGCCTCAAAAGCAAACTGTTTCCTCTGTTAGAAAGGACACAGTGCCCCTGGCCTGTGAATCCCAATTGCCCAGGACTAAATTCCAGCTCCACTGTTTAGCAGGTACATGACTGCATGCAGACCTAGGATTTATTGACTGACAGTTTCCTCTTCTGTAAAATGGGCACAATAATTCCTCTTTTATGGGATCATTATGAGAACTAGGTGAGTTCCTATGTGAACGTACTCAGAATAGTAGCTAATACGTGCTAAGAACTATTTTTGCTAAATTCTTTCAATTATGGAGGTAGCAGTGGTAGAGCCCAGCTGTTAGAACAAGATGCTTGCAAAGTATCAGAATGCCTCACCTGACGTGACTTTAATAAGAAGTTAGTTTTTCCTGTCGCCATAAAAGTGGTCCGAGGCACAGGGTGCCTCCCAGGAACTCAGGATCCTCTCGTCCTCCTCCCAGCATTTTGTCACATCTATCCTCCTTTCCCAAGATAGCCATACCAGCTCCAAGCATCACATTCCCACAAAGCCGCACCTAGAAATGAAAAGGAAGGCGCAGGGGAACCTCATGTACACCTATATTGCCACCTTATGAGTGAGGGAAGTACTGCCCAGAAGCCTCACCGAAGGCTTTTTCTATTGTTAGCCACACACGGTCCAAAGGAAGCAGACTACATGGGGCCCTGAACAAAGTCATGCAGACACAGAATAGAAGGCCAGTTTCATTGCTGGCATCCCTCCTTGACTAGTGCCCACCCACGCACCCAAAAGAAAGCCCTGCTTCCACCTTTATATTGTTTCTACCCGATGGGGCAAGTTTCCATTGGAAATCAGCACCAAACAGTGGTCCAGGAGGCAGGGGCTCAGGGCCTTGCCAGGTCCCCTCTGCTCCACGGATGTTTGCCTCACAGCTGAACCTGCTCTGTGGATTATCCCAGAGTTGCCCAGCTGGAGGTGTTCTCCCCTTTCAGCACCACGACAGAAAACTAGAAAAGCAAGATTCTGGGATTGTTCCATCACTATTCAGAGCTGCACTGTGTAGAAGGAAGAGGAGAAGGACACCAGACAGATGGAGGAAATATAAAGAAATAGATAGCAAGACCATGAAAAAGTTAACTGCTGGGGCCGGGGAGATGGCTTAGTAGAATAAGCGCTTCCCTGAAGTGCAAAGGCCTGAGTTCAATCCCCAGTTCCGCCAAAAAAAAAAAAAAAAAAAAAAAAAGTTAACTGCTTCCACTGTTCCACTGTACACAGGTAAGAAACTGTTATCATAAATAACAACAAGAATAAACAAATGCCTCCTGCTGTAAGCACCGTATATGGAAATGCAAGGTGCTGGGCTGGGGATAGCTCAGTGGCAGCCTGCATGCTTAGCATGTTGGGGCCCTGAGTTCCACCCTCAGCACTGCAGTGGAATAAAGGAACACCAGATGCTGAGAATCCCAGGTTCCCCTGCTTTTTTCCCCATAGATATGGCAGACAGGGTAAAAATAAAAGAAGCAACTGTACATGGTCATGGCCAGTAAAACTGACCCTGTACAACCTCCCGGTAACCCAGGGCTGCAGAACAATAGTTATCAACTTCCCCTCTTGGTCCGTTGGTTACAAATAAAGCCTGGAATGAAAGAAAATGAAGCTAGCTTAAGGAAGTCAGTGGTAGAATGCCTCTGGAAGGATAAAACTTCTGTTTAGAAAAAAATCCCTTGCTGGGCCATTTGATAGTGTAGAGTCAGCCCTGTCTAAATCAGGAATCAGCAACCTTTTTCTGCAAAGAGCCAAATAGGAAATCTGTCAGGGTGTTTGGGCAATGTGAGCCATACGAGAGCAGCAGAAACAGTCTACCAGCAGCCGAGCCTGGCCACTTTCCAGTAGAGCTTTATGTGGACAGGTGGAGGGCTGGCCTGGGCCCGCATGGGATAGTTTGCCAGCCCCGGCTCTGAGCAGCAAGTTACATAACACAGCTACCTAAGCCCTAGGACTCACCGACTGCTTATGGGGCTTGGCAGGTAGCATGTAGCAGTGCAGCTGGCTGGACAGGAGCTGTGGCGTGTGCTAAGTCTGTGACTCATGGAAAGCAGACAGTTGAAGCCCAGTGTTGTTGATCTCGCCACTTTTCAAGGAAACCAGAAATTCAGATATTTAAAGCATCTTCTAGTTTTTAATGTGTTGGCAATTCTGATTTTTAAATCTGGTGCAGATCAAGTAGAAACAAAACATGGGGAGATCCATAAGCTAGGGGGCAGGCAGTTTGTGACCTCTGGCCCAGAAGGTCACCCTTCCTCAGCAACCTTGTCATGTGTCATGACAACCATGTACACATGACACAATTGGGTGGCACGGTCAAGGAAACTTAGCACACAGCCGGTCTGACCTACTGCTCATGGAATGTGTAACTGCTGCCGTCCCACCCGGTGGCCAGGCGTGTGTGAGAGGCCAGACATTAGCCTCGCGTGCACAGACACCAAGCCTGTGCCCGTGCCTTCTGCCTTGCTAGCATTCAGCTTTCTATATGCAGCAATGGCTTCGTCAGTGCGCTGTGCCATCAGATACAGTGCGACACTCCTCGTGTAGACTTTCCTGACAGAGCTCAGAAAGCGATAAATCATGGGATCTGCCAACTGTAAAACCACAGACACCACAGTGTGTCCAACTTATGGCTTCCTCAGCCCAAACACTAACTCAAAGGCTCCAATACTGGGTACAGTCATCCTGTGGTATTTGTGGAAGATTAGTTCCAGCCTCCACTGCATACAATAAAATCCAAGATATTTAAGTGCCTTATACAAGAGAGTAGATGTTTTCTTATATTACATGTATGATCATACGTGTAAATAATGTGGAAATAGGTATTATACATCACTGCTTAGAAAAATAATTGCAAGATGAAAAGAACTGCGTATCAAATGCAATATTTTTCTGAATAGTTTGGATCCTTGATTGGGTGAATCCACAAAGACAGAACCTGGACACAAGGCACTGACTTCATTCTTTAGAGGTCAGCAGTCCCCAGCAGCTGGCAAGCAGGACAAGCAGTGCAAAGAGCTAGGTGCCAGGTGTGCCAGATGTTCCCTGACACAAAGACCCTGCTGCTCGAAAGAAGCTCAGACACTACCAAGAACCCTGGGGGCTGCACACGGCTCAGGGTACACCAGACGCCCTGTCCTACCCGCCTTCTGATTGGTGTCCTCATCTGTGGATGGCTTCTTTGGCCCTCCCAGCAGTTCCTGTAACTCAACAGCACTCTGGCTACTTGTCTAGAGCTGCGTTCTCATCTGGCTTAGTTCTCCATCTCCCTGTCTTCTGCTCTGTAATTTGTCTGGATCCTTAGCCTTAAAAACCGTGCTCACTGCCTTTACTGACTCCTTGACTGTGTCCCGCTTTAGACCCTTGGTTGTGCCAGGGTCACCAGTGTCCCAGGCCTCCCCAAACCCAGTCCAGCCTTCCTTCAATGTTTTGATGCGCCTTCCTTTTGCCCAGGACTCTCACCCCATACTTATGCATTGCCGATGAAGATTCTAACCTGGGTGTCACCTACTTTGGTCACAAAATTTCCCTCTCCCCTACGCCCTACAGACCAAAGTTACCCTTTTGTTCCTTTCAGTCATATTTGAAGGTCAGGGAGGATGAAAAAGAGACACAACACAGCACACTTTCTGCCGCAGATGTACATTCCTGCCTCTGCTGACGCCAAGTCAGTTAAAGCCAAGGGCTAGGCTGGCAGTTGGTCAGTGGTCACCTGATTCCCCTAATTCCTCAGAGCCACCACAGGGACTTGGGAAGGAAGATTAAGGGGGATGCCATAGGTTGGTGGTGACTTCATTTATATCTTATAGTCTGGCATAAACCTATGTTTGGGATAAATGATTTTATTGATTTAAAAAGCAAAAGTTTGAGCATTCATGTATATATTGGCCACTATGAGTAGTTGCAGGTGAAGGAAGATGAGAGCCCACCATGTCGGCCCCTGAAGAAGATTTGAAAGAAGCAGTGTTTTTGTCAGAAAGCAATTCAGATAAAGTGGAGCTAAGTTTTTGTCCATTAAAAAAAAATGATTTGATTGAGTCTTATCTGATTTAAATGACCTACTCTGTGGAATCAAACACAAACACAGAGAAAGCAAGGGTGAGTTTCTAGCTGCCTGGTGATGGTATGGGAACATTCCTCATCTTCCTTTCTGAAATTAGACTGTGAAGTGTTCCTCAGAGCTGTCATGGGGCCCCACTCCTCACTAGCTTACAGCACCTTTCAAAGGACCCTCGAAGGGTGAAACCTCTGAAAGAGGCTGCCCAGCTCCTGTTCGCTTGGGCTAATTGTTCCAGTTCATGTTTGTGTAACGTAGATGTTTCCTGGCCAATGGGCTAAAGGATAAACGAGCAGTGCAGGCTGGCAAAGGCCAACCAGTCAGCACCTACATAGGACCATCTGCAGTAGAAACGTGAATTTTGTCCCTTGAGTCCAAAGTCTAAAAGCCCTCGCACACCCTGCTATTGACTCAACATGCAGCTCAGGCAGACAGTTCATCTCAGGGGAAACTTCAGAGGTATAAACACTGTCCAGTTCTGAGGGACTAGAAAAATGAATTAATGCAGAAGAAAAGGCTTAGTATAAACTGAAAGCAGACAGCCCTAGTGGCTGGGCAATCTGGCCCAGAAGCAATGGGTATAGCAGCAAGTTCCTTTTTTTTTTTTTTTTTTTTTTTTTTTGCAGGGGGTTCTCACTACACAGCTTGACCTCATGGTAATCCTCCTGTTTTCATCTTCTCCAGCACTGGGACTAAAGGCATGCACCGCCATGCCTGGACTCAGTCACCAGCTCAATTGAACCCCAGCCCTCATGTTTGCTAAGCAGGCACTCAGGCCTCAGAGCTATCTCACCAGCCCTAGCAGCAATTCAGGATTCCAAGTCCAGGAGAAGGATCTCTTGTCTTCCCTTGGTGGTTAAGTTTCATGGCAGGGGAAGAACTCTTGTTTGGTCATGCCAACAAAACCATACACACTGGGGAGGGGGCTCAAAAGGGAAAACCAGAGGGGAGACAGACTGCAGTCAGCAGACACCTCTTACCGCACGCGTACCACTAGGCTTTCAGGAGAGCCGGCAGAGACAATTGCCATCAAGGCCTGAGGTGAAGCCTGGAACTGAAGAAGCCCGCTCTAAGCATGCATGCCTTTCATAACAACTCTTGCTCCTGTGAGAAGCGAGATCACCTCTGCAGCAGGTCTGCTGAAACACTACCTCAGGTAACTTTCCCTTGAAGAACATGGATCCCAAGCTACGCTGACGCAGACACCTTCTGCCAGGAGAACTTCAAAAACTTTTGTAGGTCACTTGTATATCACATGCCACCAGGAGGTCAACAATGAGTACCTGAGAACAAGTCTGGTTCAGGAGAAGACTTTCATGCCATGTCCCTCACTTGTCTGTCCCAGGACCTTGGGTGGAGATGACTCCAGTCTCATTAAACTGAGTAAAGTTTTGAGTTCTAGAATTTTGTTTACCCATAACTCTAGGGCGGGAGAGGAGAGAGAAAACACAGCCTCAGAGACTTTCTCTTCTAATAGTTTACAAAGTCAGAAGCAGATTCATTAGATCCATCCTCATGTCAAACTTCAAAAATTCTAAAAGCACATGCCCAAGAGGGGCCCTCACTTTCTCCACCGTTCCTAGGCATAGCAGTAATAAAAGGCTGCTGCAACAATGTAGGGTGTGGGGACACACATGTCTGCTTCATTCACAAAATACTCTGACTTCATACTCAACTAGGCAGAAAAGGAAGATCCAGTAGGCAGTCTGTTTGCCATTGTCAGGCCAGCCAATGCCACTGTGCCTTAAAGGACAGTCTCTGGGCTGAGGGAGGGCAGGTGTGAAGTGTGGCCCCTGAGCTCATTTCCTTCTCTATTTTGATACTACAGCTCCATGTGACCCATAACTCTCTTCTTGAGCTGAGATTGTTCAGCTTCCTCTCTCCAAAGCAACCATTTCCACCTTTTGCTCTTTTGACAAACACATACCAAGACCCTCCAGGAGCCACTTACGACACTAGATAATGGCAGTGCTATTATTGGAACCCAGGCCTGGGACACAGGTCTCAGTGCTTTATCCCTGCAATCTCAATTCATCCTCAAGCAGCCCCATCGCTTTCCTCTTTTTTTTTTTTTTTTTTTTTTTTTTTTTTTTTTTTTTTTTTTTTTTTT
>PVKA01028068.1:0-29785 GCA_004027165.1 Ctenomys sociabilis
CTCTGCCTCCGCCCCGGGGCCGCGGGCCGCGCTGCGCTCCATGCGGCCCGGCCGGCGCGCGCCTCTCCCGGCCCGCTGCGCCCGCCCGCGCGCTCCGGGCCTACAGCCGCCGACCCCGGGCGCGAGTGTTGGTGTGGCGTCGCCTCCACCGCGCCCCCCCTTCTCGAGCCATTCCCCGCAGCCCTCCGGGCCCCCCACCCCGTCCCCACAAAACCCGGACTGGATTTGTTTCCCCTACCCACAGTCTCCGAAAACCTGGCGCTCGCGGGCGCTGGGGCCGGACGCCCGGGCTGACGCCGAACCCGCGGCAGAGGAGTCCCTAGCAGGAAGGACGGTCGACTCCGCGCGGAGAGAGGGGTCGACCCGGGTGGGGCCGAACGAGGGACCTGCTGGAAGTCGCTGTGGTGGTGGTGCACGTGCATGTCGACTGCCCCTGGGTTTCTGTGAGGTTGTGGGTGGGGTGCACTCTGCTGAGGTGTGGGGTCAGTTCCCAGCAGGAAGCACCAGTCACTCGAATTTTTGAAGTACTGCTTCATGACATTGTCTACCAACCTCTCAGTTTCTTTGAACACACCACCCTAGGCCTCTTATGTTGAGCTCTGTTGGCACTATGCAAGCTTTTCTGCATTTCTGCCTTGAGTACCTGACTGTAACATCAGCTAAATCCCTCAAGCCTGCTCTCACCTGTCAATCTATAGACTTGACTGGCATTGTCCAGGCAAGACTGGGTTTGTTATTTCAAGAGTTGGTTATTTTATAAGATCAATATGAAGTAAAACCAAGCAGAATCTAGCACATAAGCAGTTTGCTATGTAATGAATGATTTTTTTTTCCATTTTCACAGTATTTTTAAGTGTGACAAAGAAAAGTTTGTTTACTGTTGTTTGAGTCAGGCTTATATATAAGCTACACTCTACCTTTAAATCCTTCCCGAAGTCTACCTCTGCTAGGAGGTCTGTACATCCAGGAAGCTGTCCTCCTACTCAGTTAACTGTCACTGGAGACCTAGAATCACGTGCCCCTCTTAGACGCTGGAAAGTTGCTTATTAAATGCTCACTGAGGGGGGTCTTCCAACTGTTGGACAGTTGGAAGATGTCAAAGATTCTAAAATGGACTATTTCTCCCTAAATGATTAGTTTACATATTCCATGTTCAGGTAATAGCACTCTCATTAGAATCATTCAGGCCTAAAATAGCGCGATTTTTTGAACCCTCTTCTCTAGAGGCCACTACCTCTAGTCCAATCCATTGTTCTCTCTCAAATACCCCTGGAATCTTCCCTTTCCCTTCCAGTTCCAAAGCTCTTACAGTTCAGGACTTTTGAAGTCACAGTTACAAACTCCAGCTCACCTGCCCCACTCCAGAACATGATATCCATTTATTACCCCGTATCTATATTACACTATTGTATTCGGCAGATCAAGGCATTTTCTGGTTGAACTTTTCTCTTGTCAATATCCCAACCAAGAATTCAGAGAAAGAAAATGCAACATTTTAAGAGGTGGGTGTGTCTCTGGCCAAAGCACCGTTGCCCTGCCAAGAAGTGAGTAAATGAGGGAGTATTTGCAAAGAATAGTCAGGAGTCGGTAAAGTAGTTTCAGCCCAAATGGAAGAAATTTAGCTCTGTCAATTTGGGAGGTGGTTCTGAAGGTGGGGAGTAGGGTCTTTGACCACAAAAGGGAAGGTCAATGGTAAGGGGTGCTCAAGAGGCACAAGGCAGGTGGTGGAGAAGCAAAGTGTGAGATAAATGGGCAAGTAGTTGAGGCTGTGCTCTCAGGAGTCAAGCACCTGTGTCCAAATCCGGGCTCTAGAACTTGCCAACCACATGCTCTTACTCACCTTCTCTCTCTGCCTCAATTTTGCCATCTGTAAAGTAAGAAAGGTTTTGAAGGCTAATTAGTATATGCAATCAGTTTAGAAGAGTACCTGGTATAAGCTACGATCTATACAAGGACTGATACTAAATACATTGTTAGTATGGATAAACGAGGTGACTGGAGAGACTAGAAAATAACAAGGTGATTGTCTTTCAAGTAGGTTCAGAAATGTCAACTAACTAGAAAAATGTGTTGTAAGAACCAGTTATAGCTTATTAAAGGGCCACAGGTCAGGCCAAAGATAATGCTTTTTTTTTTTTTTTTTTTTTTTTTTTTTGGTGTATCTGTGATTGCTGTAGATGAAAGAAAGTAAATGTTTTCCTGAGAAATGAAAGGCAAGACTGCCTTAAGTGAATCCATGGTTGGTATTTGTGGCTTAGTGGAAGATGACATGCTGTTGTGTTTTCTTTCCAAATTGCCATCTTCACTTTGAAATCAGCTTGTTCTTTCTCTCAGGCTACTTCAGCAGAGCCCTCGCACATCCTGCCCCACACCCCACAGAGCTAGAGAAGCTGTCCTCTGAGGGAGACAAAGAGCTGGCCTTGGAGTCAGGCCATTAAGTGAAAACTAATGTCATGAAAGAGCTTTGGCCCAAGCTGCGCTCTGAGAGATGAGAAGATTCTAGATTCCCTGGGAGAGTAGCATTATCCAGCCAAATGCAGGCCACTGAGGACCATCAGACTAAGACAGGAGGATATGTAATGGGAATTTGTCGGGAGTCCAGAAAATATGTCACAATAAGGTCTCATGTGGCACATGCTCCTGGAAATACCTCACACCATGCTGAGCAGGCAGGAAGATCCTCGCTACTGCTTTCCCTCAAATTCCTTTAAGTCATAGCCCCTAGCCTAGGGGCTTTGTGCCACCAAAGATGAGCCCCTGCGACTGTGCACTGGGGTACAATAGGTGTGCCTTTCAGGGGAAGAAATTTAATGTATCATCATCTACATTAATCCTTTGCTGAAACTACACACATTTATTTAGTCCTGCCAAATCCAGGGCTCTAAGCCTTCACTGGAAGAGGAATCAATAACAACAGAATACAGAACCTATGATTTCATAGATACAGTAAGCACCATAGAAAAAGCAGAAGAGAGTGTAGAGGTTGCTGAAGATTTAGTATAAAGAACTGTGAGCTGGCCACTCTGACACATGCTGGCAATCCCAGGAAACTGAGGCAATTAGATTGCACACTTGAAGCCAGATTGGACAGTTCAGCAAGACTGTCTCAAGATTTCCAAAGGGCTATGGCTGTAACTCAGTGGCAGAGTGCAAACATAAGATCCTGGGTTTAATCTTCGGTGCGGAGAGAGGGAGAGAAGAGTGTGTACATTTCTTTATACTAAAACAAATCTTGGTAGCACCCTATGTATCCAGTGACAGTTTAATAGCAAAAGAAAATGTGGTGTGTGCACACAGTGGAGCACCATTCTGCCACCAGGATAAACTTGGGTCATTTGTTAGAAAATGGGTGCGCCTCAAGACCATAATGTCAAGTGAAATAATCAAGCTTAAGTATCTCATACTTCTATGAGAAATCCAAAGTATAGATAAAGAACAAAATTAAAAGATGGTGGGCGAGCCACATAGCTCAGGGAATTAAGGTGCCTGCTTAGGCAGACACAGGAGTCAGAGGTTCAATCCCTGGCCTGCTGTGCTGGCTCCGCCCCCAGGGCACGCCAATAAGACTGGGTGTGGTGACACATGCCTGTAATCCTGGTGCTTGGGAGGCTGAAAATAGAAGAATCACTATGAGTCAGACCTGTGTAGTGGGACCCTATAGACACGGCACTAAAAAAATAAAAAAAAGATGGACAATAGGGAGATAGATCTCAAATGGTAACAAGGGGATCAAGAGATGGAGAGAGAGGAAGGCAGGAAAGCAGACCAGAATAAGAAAGGAATTAAGGGCCTGGGGAGATAGCTGGGCAGTCTGGCAAGCACAAGGACCCTAATACCTCATGACATTGTGTCTGCCCTCTTCCGGCCCTCAGTGATTCTTAAGCCTGTGAGTTTTGACTCCCAAAAACTTAAGGTGTTTTTTTTGTATATATGTATTCGAGACTTTATATAAAGAAAACCAAGCTTGACTTGACATTATATTCCCTTTTTAAGTTTGAAGATTAAAGAAAATTGTGATGCCCCAAAATAGATGTAACTGTAATACAGGCAGCAACAGATCAACCACTCACCCTGCAGGGACAGCACTTCCAAGTCCTTAGCTGACAGTGGTGGCTCCTTTTGGAAAACTAAAGTTCTCCCTTTACATGGGTCACCATGCCAGGACTCCATGGTCAACCCAGCTCATCTGGAGGTGGGGCCGGAGATTGAACCTGGTCCTTGTGATTGCCTAAGCAGGTGCTTAGCCCACTGAACTATCCTGCTAGCCCTCAGATTTTTAAATGAAGGGGATACACTTCTTAAAGCCCTTTATTTCTTGAGTTATATAATTTACCAACCTGAAGAATGTTTTCAAATTAAGCCAACCATCCATAAAACTGTTGGATACCTACAAATGCTGTCCAACATTCTGTCAAATATATGTTCATGCAGGCCTGTTGATATGTTTGTGGAAAACTCTTGTAGGTCACTTGTAGGTGGTATGCATGGCTCAGGTCTGTCACATCTTAAGAACATTACCCTTAGTTTCATGACCCTCCCCACTTTGTTGGAAACACAAAAATTATGAAAGTCTGATTTTAGTAGCTCCAATTTATTATGTTTTTCAATAATAAGATGCTTAATGGCTACAAACCAAGTAGTTGCTAAATTATATTATTTGTTAATTCTCTTTCCACAAAGTGACAATGGTTGCTCCCAAGGTACATAATTATTCCCTTTTCATGATATTTTTATATTTCTTCAATCTTTTTTTTTTTTTTGGCAGAACCGGGGATTGAACTCAGGCCCTTATGCTTGCCAGGGAAGCACTTATTCCACTGAGCCATCTCCCCAGCCCCTCTTCAATCTTATCTCTTCTTTTTCCTGTCATTTTTTTTTCATCCATGTGGACTTTCTGTTACCAAATGAAATCCTACTCCAATCAAAGAGAAAAGAAAAGGGCAAGATTTTTCAGCTCAAAAAAATCAACTGGTGTTGGACCTGAATTCAAGGAAAATTAGATACAGGGAATAAGTGACCCTCACTGTGGTCCTCCATCTTTCTGTCTTTGTCCCTGAGAACGTGTGTGAGTCATTTACTTCATCATCTACTCAACTGGAACCAGGTCCACAGACCCCTGTGACCAGGTGCCCGCCTCGTGTCCAGAGGCAGAGGGGCTCTTTGTCAGCGGGAAGTACCAGGGCCGAGCTCTGATGGGCCAGACTGCGTGAGGAGCCTGCTCCCATGGCCCTCACTGGCTGCCACGGGTCCGTTTTTCTCCTAGTTCCCAATGATTCTTAAGCCTTTGAGTATGGAGCCCCAATAATATCCCTCCCCTCAGATTGTTAAACCTATATCTAAAAATTATACAAAGAAAACTAAGTTTGGGGCTAGAGCTCAGCAGTCTAAGCACCTGCCTGGCAAGCACAAGGACGTGGGTTTGATTCCCATTACTGCATGTAACACAGCCTGTACCAAATCAAGAAATAATTTTTAAAAAGAAAACTAAGTTTGGTTCAATATTATGTTCAATTTTGTGGAATGTGATGATTGGTGGAGAGAAACAGGATAGTTACTGTACTAGACAGAAAAAGAACATAAAATACTACTATATTTATGGCACTAACTATAAGCAGTCCTGTCTGAAATCTGAAACCTACGTTAGAAGGGGGAAAAAAATCACAAATAATCTCTCATACAGAAATAACCACGTAGATTTTTTGCTAAACTTCCATTTCTCCATGTCACCTTTTTTGTTATATCCATTTTTTTTTCTACCCAGTTTTTTAGTGAACATTGTCCTCTCACACAAGACTATATAATTGTAGAAACATCAGGGCAAAAAAACTATCATGCAAACATTAGCAGAAAATGTGTATGGATATTTTTATGCTCTCTGGAGAATGACAATCATTTAAACTTGATACCAAATCAGAGTCACAGGAGACAGTTGGACAACACCCCCTCCCCAAATCCTTTAAACATCATTACAAAAGGCACCATTAATTTTTTTTTCCATCTTTTTGAAACAGAGTCTTACTATGCAGTTCAGGCTGGCCCTGAACTCACTTTGTCACCCAGGCTGGCCTCAAACTTGAGGTGATCCTCCTGCCTCAGCTTCCTGAGTACTGGGATTATGAGTGCCCAGCCTAAGGTCTTTTTTTTTTTTTTTTTTTTTTTTCAGTCTAAAGTCTTAATACTCAGAAGGCTAAGGCAGGGTAGATTGCAATTTAGCTAGACGTTATCTCAAATTTAAAAGGACTGGGAAATGTAGTCAAGTGGTAGACTGCCTGCTTGTTTAATCCCTAAATAAGAGCCGAACAGGGCACTGCATGCCTATGGTCTTAGTTACTTGGGAGGCTGAACCCAGAGGATCCCTGGATCCCGTGAGTTTGGGCCCACTCTCGGCAACATAGTGAGACTTCATCTCATAAAAATGAAATGTAGGGCCAGAGAGATGGCTCAGTGGAATAAGCGCTTCCTTGGCCAGCACAAGAGGCTGAGTTCAATCCCCAGTTCCACCAAAAAAATGAAGAGTAACAAAATGAGTTTCAAAACAAATGATAGGAAACATTGTCAAAATGAAATTTTGAATAGGCTGTAATATATAAATAATTCAATATTATTAAAATAGATATATTTTCCTACCAAATGGTAGAAATTTTATAGCTTTTAAATATACCATGTTAATCCATCTGTGGTGGTACATATCTGTAATCCAGCACTTGGGAGGCTGAGGCAGAAGGATCACCATGGGTTAGAGACCAGCCTGGAATATATATAGCAAGTTTAGGCCATCCTGAATTATAGAGCAAAACTGTCTAAAAAAAATCCATGTTACTGAGCATACAGAGGAGTAGGTAATCACATCAGCGTAGTGCTGTACATGTACATGTCCTGTTACGATATCTATCACAATTTTAAAATGCACATTTCATATGAAGCCAGAAAATCTACTTTGAACTATCCATCCTTCTGGTGTGTGGGTCCAAACACACACGGAGAAGGCACTTGCTGCAATACTTATTTTAATGGAAAAGTATTGCAAACAGCCTAAATATCTGAGATAAAAATGGCTTTACTCTGGCCTGCTGGGCCGCCCGGCTCCTGGGGTGCACTGAGATGGCAATTGAGACTGGGTGTGGTGGTGTGGGCCTGTGATCCCAGCACTTGGGAGGCTGTAAACAGGCAGATAACTACCAGTCTGATCTAGTAGTGAGACCCTGAACACCTTGTAGACCCTTCCCTAAAATACAGGAAAAAAACCAAAAAAACGACTTTAAAAAGAGCCCTTAGTAGGATATGAACACCTACTATGTGCCCACACAAAGAGTGATGATGTCACTCTGTGCTAAAAGGAGAGACTTTTTATGGGAGAGAGGGGTACCAGGGCTTGAGCCCAGGGCCTTCCCACTGAGCCACATCCTCAGGAACTTTTATTTTGAGACAGGATCTCACCAAGTTGCCAAATTGCCCGTGTTGGGCTCAAACTTGCAACCCTCCAGCCTCAGCCTCCAAGTGCTGGGATTACAGGTATATACCCTGCTAAACTGGGAAATGACTCATATTTAAGTAACAAGGACAAGCTACAAAATACTTTTTACATGATTTCCTTTGTGTATAAAACACCCTACAAAATGTGACTATATATGGAGTGTGATTTCAAGTGGATAAATGAAAAAGTAAGGATTATCTACTGATCTATGGAGAGGTAACTGCAACTTTCTTTGATTTTTTGTCTCAAATATTACATAATAAACTTTAAAGCAAATAGTAAAAACCTCTTCGCAGCATAATTTTTACGAACGAATAGCCTGCGAAGTGGTGCTGGGTCCCTCCGTGTTCCTTGCTCTGTTTAACTTCAGAGTCCGGCTACCTTTCTGCCGAAAGCGTTCTAGATTTGCACATTTGCCGTACTGTCAGGGCCCAGAGCAGAGCCTGTGGGCTGGGGCTGTGCATGCCTTCTCTTCTCAGGAAGTGTCTGTGGTACATCATAGCCCCGCTTACCTCCTCGGGACCCATGCATGCAGCACCCTCAGCGTTCTTCCCGCCCATACAGATCTCCCTAGCTGGCTGTGGAAGTGCTGCCTCGGTCCTCCCCTGGGTCCCTCCGCAAAGCGCCTGGTGTCCCGCAACAGTTCCTGTGCTTTATCTTCCCCTCCCTGGGCTGCTCTGATAAATAAATGTTCCATCAAATCTCATTTTTTTCTTTGATCATTAAAGAAGAAAGTAGTTCCTTATCCTTTTATATGAATTGTCCACATTAAAAGTTCTAACATTGGGCTGGCCAGATAGCTCTGTGGACTAAAGCGCCTGCGTAGGCAGAGCGCAGCAGTCTGGGTTTGGTCCCCTGCGTGCTTGCCGGCCCTGCAACAGGGACACACTGAGACCGAGATTGAGACTGGGCGTGGTAGTGCACACCTGTAATCCCAGCATTTGGGAGGCTGAACACAGGAGAATCACTACGAGTCCAATCTACATAGTGAGACCCTGTAGACCTTACTAAAATGCAAAAAAAAAAAAAAAGTTCTATTGTTATATATTCTACAAATACTTCTTTATCGTTGTTGTTTCTGGAAATTTCTTTGTGGCTTTTCCCCAAAATCTTTAATTTTACCTATGGACTTTTTTTTCCTTTTCTATGATTGCGTTTATGAACTCTGATCAGTGTGTCCTCCCTCTCCATGTTTGTATTAATGAACTGTAGTAGATTTGTGTTTTGTCATTTCTCCTTCAATTTTTCTTTCTTTAAAACATTTTTCTTGTTGTAAGGCATCATTTCAACAACTGGTATGTTGCTTACAGGTTTACATAATACGATTTCCTTATATAACAAGGATATGTTATTCCTGGGAAGAATTCTTAAAATTTAGCTTTTAGATCTCTCATTTACTTAGTTATTGATTATATGCATTCTTATCTGTGTTTTGTTAATAGCCATTAGTTAATCCTTTTATCTTAATAGAGCTACTTCTGTATTTACGTAATAAAAATTGTCATAAGAGCCCTATTACACAGCATTTTCCAAGTCTCGCCTCTCTTTCTACCTCCGTCCCTCGCTTCCCCTCCATCCTGGGCCTGGGCCTACACACTGAGCTACTTCCCTAACCCTTCCGATGTTTTTTGAAACAAGACTGAAGTTGTCCAGGTGGGACTCAACTTTTTTTAAATGTATCTAAAAAATACATTTCTTAAATGTATTTTTAAAAAATACATTATTACTACACAGCTCAGCCTCATGGTGAGCCTCCTGTTTTCAGCCTCCCTAATGCTGGGATTGCAGGTGTGCACCACCATGCCTGGCCTCTATGGCTTGTTCAGCCCACCCTGGGGGCGGGACCGGTGTTGCATGTGCTGCTGGGGATCAAACACAGACCCTGCCCCTGCCTAAGCTTGCCTAAGGAGGTACTTAGTCCACTGAGCTATCTTGCCAGCCCCATCAAACTTGTGATCCTTGTTTTTGATTTTTTTTTGGGGGGGTACTGGGGATTGAACTCAGGACCTTGTGTTTGCTAGCTTAAGCCACTGAGCTGTCTTCCCTGCCCTGCTCTTCATTAATTTTAATCAAGTTTAAATAGTCCTATTAATGGTTCCTACTGAATTTGTGGTGCACCCACAGATCTTCATGGCATAATGACAGGGTTATTTTCTATTTTCCAGATCCATTTTAGGTGAGTCTGGCGGGGCTAATTAAGAAGATAGAAATAGCACCTGTGATACTTGCTGCCACTCCAAATCGAAACCACCATAACTGTGTTTTGTCTAATTTTAAAAACCTAATGTTTCTGAATCTTTTCCTTATGTTTAACAGTTCTCTTCTATTACCTTCTTCTCAATTCCAATTAGGCTATTTCCAGGGTTGAGAGTATTTAGGACGTCAGAAGCCCTAATCCAGCCCTTTACTTCCTGAGCTATTTTTGCCTATACCATTTTAGTTCCTACGTTTGTTATTTTACTCTCAAGCTATTCCAAGGGAAGAAGCACCTGAATTAACCCCAACAACCTATTATAAGAGTCTCGAAAAACATACAATAAAATGAGACATCAGCCCTTGCGATATAAATGCCCCCTGGGATTTCTTAAAAGCTGGTTGTAAATTTCTCTTTGGTGAAGTTATGCCTGTTAATATAAAAAAACAAAATGACAGCGAGACGGAATTTTGTAAGGAGTGTAGCAATACCTCAGTGTTCAGCATGCCCACAAGGGGATAAAATTTTCCTTAAATCAGTATAGATGTAATGACCATTTTTCTGGCCTACAACATGCAAGGAGGAAGGACTGGATTTGCAAGGGCTTGGAGATGGGGACACAGCTTTGGTCAGCCGCTTGCTACATGCAGCCCCCCCTGCCCTGGGCAATCCAGCAGCTCGGTACCTCTGTGCTGTTGTAGCCACTATGGCCCCATGGTGTCTGGCTTCTCCTGCACTGGGAGGCAAAGCAGACTTTCAGGTCCTGGACCTAAGCTGAGATTTCAAACAAAGCCTATGTGAGCCCTTTTCCTCACTATTCCTAGAACTCAACCGGAACAAAGAGAAGAATAGTGAGGAGGAAGAAGAGAGGAGGAAGAAAGGGGGAAGGAATAAAAAGGTGAGCAGGAAGGAATAATTGGGGGTCCTTGTGAACTTGCTATTTATTTTATCTTTTTCTTCTTTTTCTTTTTTTTTTTTTTTTTTTTTTTTCAGAACCAGGGATTGAACCAAGGCCTTTGCGCTTGCCAGGGAAGTGCCATTATTTATTTTATCTAAAAATGGAAGTTTTTCTTCTGTTTATCCTAAGTAGCTAGTCTCGGTTACTCAATGTTTAATGCAGAGAATAAATATGTAGTTGTGGTATAAAATCAATAATCTTTAATTTTTCCACGTCTTTTGTAATAGATTTTCAGTACAAATTTCTAGCCACCCTGCTAGTCATTTCCCATGTTTTCATGAGTTTTTTTTTTAAAAAAAAACCTCTATATTACTCTATTAGAAATATATTTTTCTGTCAGCCTCAAAAACTTTCTCATTTTTAATGCATGTTCAGCTTCTTGTTCTGAATAATCATTGTGTTCCTTTTATATACATTGCAGATAGTCATTCCCTGCCTTATATTTTCTAGAATCAAAAATCCAAAACGGTTCTAAACATACAAGTTATCATTATTCAGAATAGCTTCCAGCTTGTGTTTTTAGGCCTATGGATTTTCTAAGCCAGGATCAGCTTGTGAGAGCCAATAAAAAATGAGTATGAAAAGATTTTTGTTCAAAATTATCATGCCTTGCAGGGCTGGAGCTGTGGTTCAGTGGTTAAAAACCTGCTTCATATACCTGAGGCCTTGTGTTTGACCCTCGCCCACACACATCCCTCAACTTTATCATCAATTTCAAGTCAGAGATGGCAGAGCACTAAATCAAGTGTGGACTCACCCATGGTGCAGCCCTGTTTCTTACTTTATTATGTCACACTGGGACTGGGGAATATAGGACCCTTGAGGTAAAACTATGTGTCTTAGCACCCATCCCACTTCCCTTCTTGATTCTTCTCTTTCTTTGGAGGAAAATCTAGTGTTATAGATTAAGTCTTACTTTTTCTGGACTTATGAGCAATTCAGAACCTGTGTGTTAGGAGGGCTAAGGAAGGATCTCGCTCAAAGAACACCAAGGATTTGGGTAGATATGGTATATGATTCAGTGTGTGTTGGGCATGCTGTTCTGACAGCACAGGATAAAGAGGTGAGCATAATTTTGAGGAACAGATTCAAAGCAGAGGTCTATAAATGATGGTGACCAACAGGATATGGGTATAATAAAAAAACAAAGAATAAAGGAGAATTATCTGCTCTGAGCCCAAGGGACTCACTGGTTCTAATGATAGTAACTGAGGTAGGGGAAGCAGGCGTGTTGTGAGGTGGAACAGCATTTGGGAAATGCTTAGGGTGAGTTCTAATCATGTCTTGATATTTATGGGATGGATGTGAGGGATATGGCTCACTGGTAGGGCACTTGCCTAGCATGTACAAGTCCAGAGTTCAACCCAACACCACTGACACACACAGGAGGGGTTTGATCAGGAGAGGGAGTGCTGGTGCTCGCAGACGAATCTGTAGCAGTGTGCAGACGGCCCATTTGCCATCAGAGCCATTATTCCTCTCCTCTGCTCTTCAGCACAGACAGTTGCCAAACTTTTCAGGCAATTGCCTCCAGGCTCCCCTCTCAGGAGCTGGGCTGGGCTTGAGAAAAGGAGAGATGTTAAGGGGAGGATGGAGAGCCTAAGGTAGAGACCCAGGGGACTTCCTCCCCCCTCGTCTCCTCCTAGGCTCTAGTTCTACCACATAGACCAGCAGCTCATCTCCACAGGCTGCAGGAGACCGTGGCTGTGGAAGCCTTGCCCCTTCCTTTTGTCCTTCCATCAGGGGGAGGGGTAGCGGCCTCTGCCCTCACCAATTGCCATGTTGCCTCAGTAGATCACTGTTTATTTTCACAGCTCTTTCATCATTTAGGGGGATGCAATTCCTTATCTTTTTAAGCATGTTTGGCTTTCCTGCTTGGATCCTGCCCAATGTAGGAGTCATTAACCTTTGATTAGGTTTGCTAGAGAAGTTGAATTGCCTTGAGATCAGAGAGGAGCATGGAAAAGAGCTGTCGAATTTGTCAACAAGGTGGTGATGTCAACAGGAGGATGACAGCAAGATTCCAGTAGATTTTTAAATAGGAACTGAGGAAATAATAAGTGACCGTTTCAGGTTTTCTTAGTTTTATTTTTGTTTGTTTTGGTACCTGGAATCAAACTCAGGACCTTGTACTTGCCAGGCAGGTGTTGTCCTGCGGAGCTATATCCTCAGACATTACGTTTTTTGTTTTATTTCTTAGAAATGTAACTAAAGAAGGAGTAAAGGGGGAAGGATGAAGAGAAAGTATTTTGAAAGATAGAAAAAATCATAGATATCATGAACATAAAAGAAGAAATGAATTAAGAGGGAGAAGGGAAGCCATCCAAGGGCAGTAGATTTTTAATCCCAAATAGAATGCCTTTGTAGAGGCAAAGGGATATTTACCTACTTCTGTGCTGGATAGCTAACTGATGGTCAACATCTTACACCCAGCAGAACTGAACTAATGTGGTTCTGGGTGTGGGAGGCCCACCTGAGGATTGTTAACAGCAGCATGAGAGGCAGAACAGGAGACACTGCCGAAACGCTGTTTGGAGAAGCTGTTGGAGCTGTTGAAAGCTGTTAGTTCTCTTGGCCTGTTCTGCGGGAGGATCTTGTCATTCTGGCTTTCCCAATGAACTTTGGAGAAGCTTGAGTCCGCATCTTGAGCACTGATTCCTGGCTCTGGAGGGGAAGATGGTGCACAGCTCAGCCTCATGAAGCTTGTCGCGTTGGCTTTCCTAATAGGAACTCTGCTTTCCTCTATGCTGGAGGAACTTGAGACCTCATTGTTGCTGAGGAAGATTGTGGTACTTTTGGGAGGAGCCCTGTCCCTTCCCTTGAGTGTTGTTTCCGGGCTCCAGTGCAGATCCTAAACCTGTGAGCACAGATCCTTCATCCCGCTGGCACAGACTTTGTAGCTTCCACCACTAACCTTGGGCCTTTCCAGCACAGATCCATGAAGTGGACCTGCATGAGACTTTGTTGTGGGCTCTAGGTTTCCAGTTGGACTTGTAGGAGGCACTGTTATGGGCTGTGGGTTCCCAGCTGAACTCATGCAGGATATTAGGATCTAGGCCCTCAGCTGGAGTCTTTAGCCTTTAGTGTGTGGATATTTTCCTGCATTTGTAGTATGTTATTTTATGAGTCATTTTAAAATACCATTACAAAATGCGTCCTGTACTATATTGTTCACAAAAAAACCCAAACCATAACATAATCTTGCAAGAGAGGTCTCCACCTTGATATAGATGCTGACAGTGTTGGCTGTCAGAGGCCAGAGAGTATCTCCAGCCAGCCAGGGCTGCTTTTGCTTGATTTAGAAGGAAATCACCAAATTGACATATTGTCAGACGAGACCCAAGCAGGTCTCCCAAAGACAAGATGGGGATCCTGATTTGCTCCCTCACCCCACAGACTAGACTTGACAACTGTCATCATAAAAAATGGACTTCAGGACACCTCAGCAAAAGGTACAGGAGTATATCTGATGGAGTTGGAAAGTAACAAGTAAGAAAGAGGCTTCAGTATAGGAGCTGAGGGAAGCGCAGCTCTAGTGATCAGGAGAAGAGAACGGGATAGGTTCTATGGCTTCTCTCTGGCAGCCTAAGTGCTACCAACTTTTCAATGGGTCATGAGCATGGCCTTATGTTTTAAGAGATTTCCTCCCTGTGGGATTTGGATTATGAATATTCCCACCCTTGAGCCATGTGTACCCCCCTGCTCTGTAACTTGTCCTTGTAATACATAGAGGTAGAAAGGGAGGGTGCACTACATACACTGCTATGGGGAAAGGCGAGAGAAAAATGATGTCTTCATCTTCAGTGGGTAAGAGACTGTGGATTCAGGCCCAAGAATCCATGTGGAACTTGATAGTTCAAGGGCTTCTATTTTGCCTGTGAATATTAACCATGTGAGTTGGAGAGCAATGGAAATTGGCAATGGCCCTGAGTGGAATGGAAGAAGTAGCAGAACAAGTCTAGGCCAAGACATGGCACGAAGAAAACACAGCTACATTGGTTCCCACAAGTGTGTTTTCCCTGAAAACTCTCCAGTTTCTCTTGGAGTGAAGAAAGCAAGACACTGACTACAGAGCTGAGCTCAAAGTGCAATCTCTGGGCCAGTGCAGCGGAACAACCTGAAAGCCTGCTGGTACAGCAGAATCTCTGCCTATGCCGCACACCTTCTGGAGCAGAAGACCATGGGCAGAGGGGTGAGGAGCCAGCACTCTGGGTGTAGAAGGTCTCAGGTGATTGTGATAAATCCAAACTAGACTGCAACTGCTAGACTGGTGATGGTGAACCTTTTAAAGCTTTCAATACCGAACAGCCAGCTGCACATGCATGCCAAGGTTCCCCACCACTGTGCCTAATCGTTGTGACCCAGCATGTGCCCTGCAATCCAGCAGCATCAGAATCACCCTAGAAATGCAAGACGTCAACTTTCCCCCACCTCAATCAGAATCTGGAGTCTAATAAGATCACTAGCTGGCTGGTGTCTCATTCTCCCCAGGGCCATTTGTAGCTAGCCAGTAGACTATTTTTATTTTTATGTATTTGGTACAGGGTCTTGCAACACAGCTCAGATTTGTAGTGGTCCTCCTGCCTCAGCCTCCCAATCGCTAGGATTATAGGTGTGCACCACCATGCCAGTTTCAGTGACCAGCCTGGCATCCTGGGCCAGTGTAGCATGTGGTACCAGGGATCAAACCCGGATCTCTGCACTTGCCAGGCAGGTGCTTGGGCCACTGTGGTCAATAGACTCTTGAGGATCTAAATGAGAGGGTAACTTTTAACAGAGAAAGTTTAGATCAAATTCAGATGGCAAAAGATATGTCATATCTGAAGTCTAAGTACACAGACACCTTTCAAGCGACACTGTATAAGTTGCACCACCTGCTGTCTCCTTTCATAAAACACAGAACAAAATGTAGCCCTGAAGCCTTGTCCTGCATAAAGGGTGAGTGTTTACCTTGTGTCTTGAGCACCTTGGTGGACCTTAAAATGCCTAGATTGTCACCCAGATGCTATGCTCAGGATCTCCCAGGGTAGAAGATAACACAGATGCCTGTACACGGTGTACAGTTCTCCTGGTGTGGACATGATTATGATCTGCAAGACCAGGGGAACAGGAAGCAGGAGGGAGCCGACCAGCCAGGGATGGTGAAAGGAGCTTGCTGGGTAAGGCTCTACCAGACAACAGGTGGCAGAGGACTTCCCAGGGAGAGGCGGCCTCAAGATTACAGGCACAGGGACAGCAGGGAGAGTTTGAGGACTCTCTCCTGGGTGGTATGAACACATTAACTGAAGTTCCGGGGAACAGCTTGTTATTTTTTTAAATAATAGATTGCACATTGTAAAACATTATTTACAAACTTAAATGAACATAATAATAAAAATTGTCTAAAATACAAATGCAGGGTTTACAGATCAGTCATATAATAGTTCATTCTGTGCCAAAATCAAGACTTACATTCATACAAAAAGACATATAATTAGAATTCTCAAAGTAGGAGATAGGCAATAAATATTTAAAGATTTAAAATTCCTGAATTTAGTTAAAATTATAGCACCACATGTCCAAGAAATATGAACCTTTTGCACAAGAAATATGAATAAAATCATACCAAGATACATAAAAATGAAATTGTCCAAGACTAATTGTAAAGAAAAAAATCATTAAAGCATATATTATAGAAAAAAATATTAGCTATGGAAGAACAAAATTAGCTAACATCTTATTCCACATTAGAAAAAAAAAAGAGCAAGGGGTAAGAAATTAGACTTATTTATTCAAAGGACTGAAAAAAGATCTGTCCTCATTGAATTTTATACTTAATAAACATACCTTTGAAAACTAAAAGTAAAATATTTTTTAGTTGTACAAATTCTAAATATTCTAATATCTCCAAATGTAGCATATAGGAAATAATAAAAAACATAATCCAGAAGGCAAGAGAAGTTGCTATATGGTCCTAGATAAAGAATAAAGAGCTCCCAAAATGGTGGTTATGCAGGCCTATGTAAAATATAATTACATTAGATGAACCCATTTGAAAGGTCATTGAAGATTTCCACAAAACAGTATCAATCTTATGTCAGGTTATGTACATACATGTTTTTTCAAATGTGTGTGTGTGTATAAAAGTCAAGGAAGAACTAATATGAAGTCAATGGGAAATGGAAATACAATTTTAAAGATTCTAATAATAGGAGAAAATATCATACCGTATGGGTATTATTATTATGTTGCTAAATTACCCAAATGGTACTGTACTGTTTATATTGTTCCCCCAATAACATCATCTTTTTTGTTTTCTGTAAAAAAAAAAAAAAAAAAAAAAATATCATACCATGTCTTATAAGTAGATTGTAAGTCATAGACACAGTATAAATTATACAACAAAAATTAAAATTAAACAATATTCAGAAAATTAATTAAATATTACTTTTTATGGTACTGGGACTTGAACTCAGGAACCTGCACTTGCCAGGCAAGCACTTATTCTACTGAGCTATCTCCCTGGCCCCAATTAAATATTACTTAATTCAAAATTAAATATTTCAAAATAATATTCAAAAATTAAAATTAAATTTGAGTCCGTCTAAGAGGCCAGAATGTAGTGTATCATGTGTATGAAGCTGTGATCAACTCAGAGGACTCACACAGTATTTTTTTTGGCAGAACCGAATATTGAACTCAGGCCCTTGTGCTTGCCAGGGAAGCACTTATTGCACTGAGCCATCTCCCTGGCTCCCTCATACAGTATTTGATTAGGTTAATATATACAAAAATATTGACTAAGAAGGTTTTCATGATAGTAAAGAATTACTAAGAATAAAACATAACAGAAATACTGGAATGACAAATATATGACCAGCACTTCTAACAGTTTGGGGTATCTCACAAAGTTCTAGTATGTGGTGGACATGGATAGTGTCCATGATGCTTCCTGCTGGCCATGTGTCACTTGTGGGACTGAGCTACAGCTATTTCTTTGATATCCACACTGTAGACCTGAACAGAATCATGACCCATAGGGTGCAGGAGAAGTCCATTTGTAGTATATGCAGATGGAAATATTTTGCTGCTGTATACAAAAGAATAATTGAAAGGCTGCTGTTATATACCTCTTTCTCCTGTGTTTAATTGTTTGCCCTATTTGATGGGTTCTTTCTGTTTTCATTCATAGAGTTGTGGTCATTTTGATCCCTCTCTACAATATCTTTCAGTGGTCTGTGTAGAGTTGGTTTTGTCGTCATGAAACTCTTAAGTTGTTCTTTGTCATGGAAGTATTTCCCTTCTCCATTTTTCAGGGAGTATCAGTCTGGGTTAGAATTTGTTTTCTTATAATACTTCAAGTACTTTGCTCTATGCTCTTCTTGACTTGATGGTTTGTGAAAAGAAATCTGCTGTTATTCTAATGGGCTTTCCTTTACATGTGATCTGTTTCTTTTCTCTAGTGGCTTTTAGTATACTGTTCCTGTGCTGAATTTCTGGGATCTTGATTATCATATATCTGGGTGTGGTTTTAATTGGGTTGATGCTATTTGGAGTTCTATATGCTTTGGTTACCTGAATATCAGATTGTTACCCCATATTTGGGAAGTTTTCTGCTATTACTTCTGCCCATATTCCTCTCACATCATTTGTATTGACTTTTTAAAAATTTTTGACTCTGTCTTTCTCATTGATGCCTATTAGTCTTACATTGTTCATCTTTGCATCATCTTGCAGATGTTGAATTATTTTTTTCCTGCATCCTAGTTGTTTTTAAGAGAACTTTTCTTACCTTTTCACTAGCTGTAATGGTGTCTTCAAGGTCTGGAAGTCTATTTTCACTTTCATTCAAATGGTTTTGCCAGCTTGTGATTGAGGTTTTAATTTACTATATATCACTTAGAATCTGCTTCATGCATTCTATTTGTTTCCTATTTTTCTTATTCAAAGATTCCATCATTTTTATATTCTGCTCTATTTTTTAATCAGTGTTTTCTTTAGAAGCACATAGTACTTCTTTCATTATAGTTATCATTTTTTTAACTTCAGAAATTATTTCTGATCTGATTTCCTCTACACATTACTGCAGTTGTTTCTTCACTTCAATTGCTATTATTTCAGAGTTTTCAGGTATGTGCTTTCCAATTTCTTCTATGCTATCATCTCTGGCATTTGTTCTGGGTGGGCTCACGGTCTGAGAATGCATTTTGCTCCTTCTCTTTGTCATTTTGTATAGTACTGTCTTCTGACTTTTGGTGTAGAGCTTAGAGTTATTACCTTAGCACTAGGTCCAGATCTATCAAGTTCAAACTCATCCAGGTGGGCGTGGCTGGGGTCTGGCTGCTGCGTTCCACATCTTCCTGCGGTACCCCTTGGAGGTGAACCCACTGTGCCGCTCTGGCAAGATGCTTTGCTCCTGGATCAGCTGGGGGAGTCTTGCCTCTAGCCTCTTTGCAGGGAGATCTGCTGCAGGGTTCCACACCGGGCTTGTCAGATGGAGGAAACTGCACTTGCACACCGGGCCTTGGTGCTGGCTGGACTGAAGATCCACAGGAGGATCCCCAGGCGGCTCCACACACATACCAGGCCTGGAGCTGGCTGGACTCGGGAACAGCTTATTAAAATAACTCTTCTTAAAAAATAAATAAATAAATAAATAAAAATAAAAATAAAATAAAATAACTCTTCTTTTTGAAGTTTCCAGTCTTAGAAACTAGTCTCCCTTCTGAGCTATCATTTGAAAAGTATCAGTGTTCTTGGCTTTCAGATTGCAAACCTTTGACAATCTCATTCATCCATCAACCAAATACAGTGACCGGCCCTAGCATGCATTCAGGGAAGCAACCCTGGCTCCTCTGTGCCCTGCTGGCTTATGTAATCTTAGCTGCACTCACAGTGAACTCATGTCAGAACTTGCCTGAATGGCTGAGAATTCTTCCCCAAATGCCTCTGTGTTGGGCAGGCTGTATAGGGTAAAGCTGTTGAATACAGGGAGCTCTAGGTGTGTGGGCAAAGAGAATATGCACTGTACTCTGAATCCCACACCACAGCCGAGGCAACCAAGGAAGTGAGCTGACGACACCCCCTATTCCAGAGCTGTAGGGGCACCAACCTTGGAGATAAGATAGTTCTCTAAGTAAATTAGCAAAGCTTACTACTTAGAGAAGTCTTTGAAGTGACTCCTAGGGTCCTGCTCAGGTCCACACTTGCCTCAGTCTCCCCTTCCTTTGTTTGCAAACCAAATAAATATGGGCCACCTGGAGAAGTTCTTGGTCTCAACTCCCAGGAAATCTCAGATTCTGTTAGAGGGTTTAGATCCTCCCAGAGCTCTAAAATCATACTGCTTGTCTCTTTTACTTAAGTCATTTGCTATCCACTTGTTTAGGAGACTGGAGCCAAGACCCTGATACCTCAGCCTTCCCACCCCTGCAGAAGATGGGCAAGCCTTGCAAGGCCAAGCATTCTGCTTCAGTCATCTGTGGCTTTTACACATTTATGCTGGGATAGATAATGTCTGTTACTTCCAAAAATCATCCTTTGAGAGGTAGCTGTCTAATATTTGGATTTTATAGGCCTCTTTCATTTTACAGAAGTGCTCATTCAAATACTTAATTCTGAAAAGAATATTCTAGAGCCATCTCAGTCCATTCTAGTCTGAGATGTTAATAGTGGCCACTTGATCTAGTTAGTTAAAGTAGGAAGCAAAGAAATGCATGTAGATGTGGCCAGTTTCCAGGGATCATCAGAGATGCACAGTGCTCAAAGTAAAATTTCTGTATAGCACCTTGCAAAACAAGCTGGTACGTGATGCAGGGGTGGAAATCACAAGCAATAAATGGATTTCCTGCGGTTGGGATAAATAGCATCCACACGTCTAAAAACTGCTCAGATCCAAACAGCTCAGCTGAAAGTGAATAAGACATTATCTGGACAACTATTAGAAGACTCGAAAGGTGATTTCAATGATGGGGGAGCTCTGATATAAAAGACCCATAGAGGCTTCCTGGCAAGCTCAAGGTCCTGAGTTTGATTCCTGGTACAAAACAATCCATGTGGGGAGTTTGAATAATATAGACCCAGTGAGCATAAGAATGGAAAGGCAAACTTCAGTGATTGTTTTATAAAATTCTTACTTTTAAATATTTTTCTATGGCTTATTTAATGAATATTTTCATTACTGATTTACATACTCTATAAGGCAATAAAGTTCAATTCAATCTAGCTAACTCTTCAATTTCACATTGTCCTGCACACTCACATTTATGTTGGCTTCTCAAACTTTACATGTTCAAAATAAAATTCTTGGTTTTCTTCTCAAATTTGTTCCTACCCCAGTTTTAATAATTTTATTTTATTTTATTTTTATTTATTTTTTTTTTTGTCTTTTTGAGACAGGGTCTCACTATGCAGTTCAGGCTGGCCTTAAGCTCACTTTGTAGCTCAGGCTGGTCTCGAACTCACAACAATCCTCCTGCCTCCGCCTCCCGAGTGCTGGGATTACAGGCATGCGCCACCATGCCCGGCTCAGTTTTAATAATTTTAATACGTGGCAAAACTATGTACCTGGCAACTTAAGACAAATTTAGAAATGATTAATGGCTCCTCTTGTCTTCCCATAGCCCAAATGTATCTTTAAAATATATCCTAAATCCAGCCAATTCCCCTACTTTGTCCACTGCAATAGGTGTCTAGCATCTCTCGTTTAACTTGCACTACTGTGGTACTCTCCCATCCCTTCTGATTGCTTTCACTTGTGTCCGCCCACAAGTAAACCTCCATATAGCTGCCAAATTGTCTGAAATGCATAACGTCTGCTGCTCTCCCCATCAAAGAGGCTCCAGTAGGTGATGCATTATACAAGAAATAGAAATGTTCTTACCAGGCCAGGCAGCCCCATCTAATCAAGCCCTGTCCACTTCTCACTAACCTGCTCTCCTTCCCCAATTTCTGTCTATGCTGCCTTGGCATTCTTCCTTGGTCACACCAAACTCAAGCTGTTATCAGGCTATTGTACTTTCTCTCCCAAAACCTGTCCTTGCAGCCTCAGCATGAGCCCTGCTAGTATGAGCCCTGCTAGTTCCTGAACTTCACTCAGGCAGCTCTTCAAATCCCACATCTTCAAAGAGAACTTTTCTCTGCCCTGCTAAAATTGCACTCTAAATCCAATGCCCCTTTTCTTCACCAGTTGTTATTACAGTAGCTTCATAAAGTGGAGACATTGTCTGTCTTGTTTATTCCTCTCGCCCTAGAATAGTAGCTCGCATTTATAGGTGTGCAGTACTCCGAATTCTTTCCAGAATGCAAAGTAGTACTTCACTACCCATCTTTGTTCTGTAAGGATGATTATCCATTGTAGTGACCCACCAATCTTATTTTTGAATCTTTTTTTTTTTTGTTGGAAGGTTCAGTGGCTCTCAAACTTTGACAAGCATCAGCATTACATGAGGAGTTGAGTAAAAATACAGGTTGATGGTACAATTTTTGATTCAGAAGATGTGGAGTGGAGTTTGACAATTTGTACCCCTATAAATTGCAAGCTTGAGTGGCTGGTGTGGGCCCCACAATGTCTCAGAAAGTAAGGAACATCTGAGTCAAACATCTTCTGCAGGACCACTTCTTTTCTCTCCCCAACCTGTGACTTGTTCTTCAATCACATATAGCATTATAGGAAGCCAGGAAGACCTGTGCTACTCCGTGCTGGAAGGACAACCTTGTGACTAGAGACAGTCAAAGACCATCCATTATCTCATGCCCCTGATTCTGAGCTATGATAGGAGCCTGCAAAAAGTTTTGCGGGGTGCTACTGCTCATGGAACATTATACTTTTTTCTTTTCTTTTTTTTTTTTTTTTTTTTTGCGGAACCAGGGATTGAACTCAGACCCTTGCGCTTGCCTGGGAAGCACTTATTCTAATGAGCCATCTCCCCAGCCCCACATGATGAATTTTAACTATGTCAAGGCTGTAAAGGAAATGCGAGTCTCCTTGGTCCTCCAGGCTTTCAGCCTGTGCTTTCTGCACTGCGTAGAACGCGTCGGAGTGATCAGCACCAAGAAGCTGTGGTTCACCACCACCAAGCAGGGTTCTGTCCAGCAGTGCAAGTCTGGGCACTGGCAGATGCTGAACTTCAGCCCTGGGCTCTTCAGAGGGAGTAAATCAGAGATCCAATCCTTGAGCTGCAGATAAGAGACTTGTTATTTAAATTGCTGATTTTGCATATGTATTAGGCTTCCACTCAGATGGATCAGCCTGCTTTGGAGTCTTCCCTTTCCCCCAATCTTTTCATGTACACTCAAAATTGAGTGATGTGTCTGAGTCCCATTTACTTCACCTACCTTCCTGATGGTCTCCCGCTGCTCATCCCCAGAAAGAAAGTCACAAAAGCACTATTTGAGAATATAATTGTCATGGGAGTATGACATATTTGATAGTTATTGTCCATCAAAATTTATTCACCATGGGGTAAGCAAGTTCTTAGCAGGTCTTTGAACTCAAGACAAAGAAGTTTCATGGGAAATTAGTGATTGCATGAGGGTGTAATCAAAAATGTCAGAGAAGATACACTTGTGATGGACCGATCCTGTACCTTCACCAAGGCACTGATCACACAGATTTACACATGTGAAGGACTAAGTACACATACATACTGCATGTAAAACTGATGACATCTGAGATGTATGCTGTCAGTACTCTTTTGATTGCACTGTATATATGCAAGGTGCTACCATCGGGAGAAATCTAGGTACACTTATCTTTTACACTTGTAAAAGTGCAATGATTTCAAATTAAAGGTTAAAAACAGAAGGGAGGTTGGTATCTGGTTGGTGTCCATGCAGAGTCCTGGCTGCCACTGGAAGGACATTAGGAATCTAGAGTAGAAGACAGGGTCTATCACCTAAAGGGAAAAGTCCCATCTTCCTCCTAAGGGAGCTAGATGGGGCAGGTTCCTAAGGAAGACTTCACTCTTATCCTGCCTTTAAATGATGCTATAAAAAGGACAGTGTTTCACCAAGTCCTAATTTCTAGCACCCTTACCCATCAGATGCCAAAAGCAGTGGTCCTGAGAGCAGGCATTTATTAGATGCGGCCAGTGGCCAGTTTCATGAATGGTCTCTGTCCCCTGCATTGTCCTTCAGATTGGTGCTATTAGTTTATTCATTTAATGGATAAAGAAACTACAGCCTCAAGAGACCAAGAAGCATAACTGGTAAACAGCACAGTGTGTGTTTGTCTGATATGCTTGGCAGTAAGAAGCAGCACAAATGTAGGGGCACTCGCTCTGTGCCAGGTATGTGTTCTAAGTACTTTCCTTTTCATGATGACAACTGTGACCTAGCATCATACCATTATTTCTGGAAAATTATCATATTTTGGCATGAAATAACCACATTTGTTTTTTGTACGCTTACTGTCAGCCACTTGACATAAATTATCCCATTAAAATTTCACAGCAAGTCTGCTTGTATTATTGTCTCCACTTAATTGACGACAGGGAGATGTTGAGTGTCTTGCCTGACATTGCAGAGCCAACACCATGATCAGAAGGTGCTCTGGAGGATAACACCAAGACTCCTGGCCTGAGCCCCGACGACGACGACGCCTCCCCTCAGAAACTACAAGGTCAGAGTCATTTGATCTCCCCCAAAGGTGCTGCTTGCACTGCAGAGGAGGCAAGAGCCTGTTTTAGTTTGTCTGCTGTGTAGCAGATACAGATCTTCATGACTCACGTTGCAGTGTTTTCATTTTGGAACTTCCCTTATTATGTTAACCTATTGTCTGCTCAAGGCTTGGACGCATTCTTTTTACTTAAATGGAGGAGTGCTTCTCTTCAGCGTGAGTGAGATCCTGCATTCCAAAACAGCACTTGGAGGGGAAAAGGCTCTCTAACGATGCTGGTAATGAACACCACTGCAGTTTGAAGTCTGTAGAAATCAAACCTAACACGTAAGGACTCCAGGAAGCATCTCTGTAGGTTTATAATCAGTTTTTTGGTTGTTGTTTCTTTTTCCTTCGTGTTACCTGGCAGCAGACTCATCTGCGCGTCCCAGAGCTGAAGGGGACACGCGTTCTGCTATAGAGACCGCAATCTGGAGTCCTGCAGAGCTTGCAAGGGCGATATCTTGCACACACGCGCCTTAAACGGCCAAATCTTTCGCAGCGTGCAGGCCAACCGCTCTGGTACAAAGCGGACACTTTCACTTTCTCGTGCTGGGCGAATGCCGGCTCCGCGGGCTCCGGGTCCTGGTTTTGCTCATTGCCTTCTCTCGGTCGCCGGCCGGCTGCAGCAAACACGCCCTGGCCCAGCTCAAGCTGTCAGTTACTCTACAGGGCCAGAGAGATTTTGGCGCCACAGCTGGGAATGAGGCTTTTGTTCCACAACAAAAACAAGCGCCTGAATGGCAGGGCTGCCAGCACTCCGCGGTCCAGGCAGGGATGGAGGAACCTGCTTGTGGATTTGGATGATCTGTCCTTCCAGTAAGCTCCCTCTACCCCTAAAGGGCCACCCAGAGACAGTTGGCAAATTAAGATGAATATTATGCACCAGGCACTAATAATGGGCCAGTTAGCTCTGGTGGAAAAATTCCATTGTTGGTGACCAGCAGAGCCATTTGCCGTAGTTTTTTGTTTATCAAAGATCTGTTTTCCCTCGATGACTGAAAGGCTATGCTTCTAGCTGAATCAAGTTAAATGATGGATTCTTTTATGAGAGGAAGAAAAACCAAGCATTAAGGGTTGTGCAAACAGCTCTCCAGACTTTGGGTCCCTGGTTATAGCCATTCATATAGCCAATAATATGTCCATGATATAACTAATACAGAGGCAGCTTCTGATTACGTCTTGTCATTTTTGCATGTATTGATCCACGCTGAGTTAGAACACACCCGCAGGTGAGTTGCTGCCTACTGAGAAAGATCCTGGGTGAAAATTAAAAGTCCAAGGCCTCTTGGCAAAGAATTGAAAGAAAAAAAAAATCAGGCCTCCAAAATTCCAAGATCCAGTCCAAAAGTGGGCATCTGAGATGAATAGACACTTCAGAAATGAAAAGATGCAAATGGCAAATAAATATGTGAAAAAATGTTCAACATCTTTTAAGAGATGCAAATTAAAACAATGCTGAGATACCATCTTATGCCACAAAGAACAACTGTCATCAAGAAGTCAGCCAATAATAAATGCTGGGGAGGCTGTGGGGAAAAAGGAACCCTTCACTGTTGGTGGGGGTACAAAGTGGTACAAACGTTATGGAAACCGCTACAGAGATTCCTCAAGCAGGGCCATTGGAGGTCCTGTTCAAGCCAGTTAGTCCCCTCCTGGGTATTTTTTCAAAAGAACTGAAATCATCGCACCACGGGGATACATGTGCACCCATGTTTATAGCAGTGCGATTTGTCATAGCTAAATCCTGGAACCAACCCAGATGCCCACCAACTGAGGACTGGATAAGGAAGATGTGGTATTTTTACACAATGGGGTATTAATCAGCTATAGAAAAAAATATGAGACTTCTATACATAAATGGATGCAACCGGAGACTGTATTGATAAGTGAAATAAATCAGACCCACATGTACAAACATTGTATTGTTTAACTAGTATGAGAACCTGAAAGAGTAAATAAAATCTGAAAGGTACAATAGATACCGTGAAAGAGAGTGTGTTCAGTGCAAAGGAAAAACTGCAATGAAGGAAAAAGAAAGAAGGGAAAAAGACATATTTATGTATCTATGTGCAGGATAATTTGGATGCTTTTACAGCAGATCTTTTGGAAGGGGCAGTTAATGCTTAAAATTTTCTTCTTTTTAATTTCTTATAACTTCGTTGTTTTGTTTTTAACCAATTTTACACATTTATATCTGGCAATCTAAACAACTAATTTGAAGATAACATCATGCAATACAGCAACTATTGTTGAATTCCTTTACTTTGTTTAGGGAAATTTTGTATCATTTCTATTTTTTTTTCTTTTAGTATTTTGTGTTTTTTGTGTATTTAGGACAGGGTGTACAGGGTCTCACTATGTAGATCAGATTCATAGTGATCCTCCTGTTTTTCAGTCTCTCAAGTGCTGGGATTACAAGCACGTGCCACCATGCCCAGTCTCAATCGGAGTCTCAGCATGTGGCAGGCTGGGAAATAAATACCTGGTCCCTACATCTGTGTATGCAGGTGTTTTAATCTGCTGCGCTATCTGGCCGGCCCTATTTTGTATTCTTTTTTAAAATCCAGTGGGGGTGGGGTGGGAGATTGGTCAGTGGAATAAACGCTTCCCTGGCAAGCGCAAAGGCCTGAGTTCAATCTCCGGTTCTGAGGGGAAAAAAAAAAAAAAAAAAAAAAAAAGTAAAATCCAATGGGAGCAGATAATATTGATTTAGAGAGAATCAAGTTTCAAGGTATTTAGAAGACTTGAAAGTCACCTCCTTTCCAAAAGAAAAATAAAAAATAAAGAAATGTCATTGGAACTGCTATCTAAAGTGTTACATTTAGAATCGTACACCTTCACAGATGGTCTTGTTAGAAGGAAGATAACTGAGGAACTAATGAGATCTCAAAGATATTCATTCGTAGCATGATATGAATGGATTTAATTATTTGTTTTTAGGGAGTAGGTCTTCAGGGAGCAAAGTTCAGCTACAACTGAGTTCCTGAAAGGGGCAGAGAAAAATATTGGTGGCAATAAAAACAGGGGGAAAAAATGACTCTGGGGCTCTAAAAATATGTTTTTGCTTCAGTTCTGGGGAAAAACAGCTCTTTAAAAGAGAGATGTTGGTGTCACATTTATTATGGCTTTGCGATACAACAGTCTGCAGTAATGGGTGTGTTCTGTCGCTGCACTCTCGGGCACGGTAGCCACTAGGCACAGGTGGTTCCTGAGCACTTGAATTGTGGCTGGTTTGACTAAAACATTGATGTTTTCGTTTTAGGTGCTGCTGTATAAGACAGTGCAGCTTTAGAACAGTTTAAAAGTTGAATCTGTCCACAGCTGTTCAGGAGTAAGGAGTCACAAGAATTAGTGTGAAGCACAGCATCTCAGCTGGCCCAAAGTAATTCCCACATCCTGGGAATTCAGTCCCTCAGTGGGGTCCCTTTTTGCGGAACAAAGATAAACCAGTAACTTGCTTCTAGAGATAGAACATGGAGGAGGGATATGACTGCTATGGCTGGGTTACAAAGAGACTCTGGCTCTGTCTGGGGCATCCTTGTCTGCCCTGTTGACGTTTTGTTCATTGGTGCTGAAGAAAACCAGCTGCTTCGTCGCCAGCTGTTTCATGGAGCCAACGCCCTGGCAAGGCACCCATGTCTCCAGCTATCAGCAGCCAGAAAGGATGTGAGGCCCCAGAACATATGATAAGACAGCCAAAGTCTGTGGGAGGAACTGGGAAGTGGACTCTCCACCCCAGCCTTGAGATGAATGCACCCCTGATGGCAGCTTTGTGGATTAGAGTGTCAGGTAAGCAAGGCCTGGATTCCAGACCTACAAGCGTGTGTGTTTGCAGTCACTGGCTTTGGGGACATATGCAGCAATACATTTTAACATGGTCAGACTCACTCACCACTTACTTGCACTAGTGAGAGAGTGCTACAGTTTGGATATGGTCCAAGAAAGTCTCCCAAGGTTCATGCGGTGGACACTTGGTGCCCAGGGGCCCTGTGTATGTGTGTGTGGGGGGGGCAGACCTCTATGAGGGGATGCATAGTGAAAGGTCCTCAGGCCATTAGGGAGCTCCCTTGGGAGGGATGTGGAGACTCCAGCTTCTCTGGCTTCCTGTGTTTTGAGATGCTTTTCCTGCATGCACTTCCGTCATTTGTCAAGCGGCCCTTGGCAGAGCCCATGCTATGCTGTTTAGACTTTCAGCCTCCAAAACTATGAATTAAAAGAGCTGCTTTTAAAAAATGAAGTTTGCCTGTCTTAGCTCTTCTGCGATAGTGGTGAAACATGGACCATTTTACAGGGTGCCCCTTGATCCAGGGGAACCTTCATACATCAGTGTCTGATGCAGTAAAACTGCCCCCATTGTAGCACTCTAGAGGGTGCTTCTCTCATGGGGGTACAGTCTGTCCTTCCTTTTGGACTCCGAGACCCTTAACTTACAGCAGCATGTGTTGCTCTAGAACTTATTTCCATTCCGGCCAGCCAGCCAGGGAGTGCATAGAGTGGATCTCTCAGAAAGGGACCAATAGAAGAGACATGGCTCTTGTGCTCGTGTTCTCCTGGCCTCGGGTCAATAGCCTCCTCACTCAGACTGGGAGGTAGAGTCTGTGTGTCTGGGATGATGTCAGCAGACCCAGGGGTCAGCTGCCAAGTTCGGCCAGAGCACAATGTCTTTTGGGCTGGTGGAATCTGGACAAGAAGAGGGAGGCCTTTTTATTTCTTTCCAAGCTCCTGGATTGATCTCTCTCTCTCTCTTTCTCTTTCCCTTTCCGTCTCTCTCTCTCTTACACACACACACACACACACACACACACACACACACACGAAATTCATCAGAAGAAACAGCGTTGCTGACAACAGAATAATGAAGCAACTGTCTCTGCTCCTCAGTTTAAGATGTCAGTTTACCAAGGTGATCAGAGCTCTCTTTCCTATAAATTTCTATGACACAACCAAAAATTAACCAAAGCAAAGTTGTTTAAAGGAAATCATGGTGCCCTGCTGGGAACAATGATGGAAGATCAGGAAAGTGTGCCCATGCATGTTCTAAGAAGACCACTGAACTACAGAAGGGGGCCGGATGGAATTCCCTTAGCTGAGGTGTTCCTTAGATAGCTTGCAAAGGCATCTGCTAGATCTGTTACTCTGGGGTCAAATCTGATTTCTGGTTGCTGCCCCCACATCCCTGTCACTCTTAGGGGCTATAGTAGAAGGAATGAAATGGGAAGAAAAAGGAGTTTGATTGATTTGGCTTGTTTTAAGTTGAGGAGCTCATGTGTCAACACATTGTATAAATGTCACTCCTCCTTTCATCTCCCTGGGCACCTTCCACCCACCTCCCTTCAGCTCAACCTGTGAGCTTCTTCCCACCCAGGCAATATTGGAATGGTTAATTTAACTGGGTATGTATCTGTTGGCATTATTTTAGAAAAAGTTTTTGCACCCGAAAGTCAACTACTTTAAGACAAGCAGAAGAGGAGAGAAGAAGAGAGGAGAGAAGAAAAGAGGAGAAGAGAGGAGAGGAGAGGAGAG
>PVKA01028069.1:14085-30001 GCA_004027165.1 Ctenomys sociabilis
TTTTTTTTTTTTTTTTTTTTTTTTTTTTTTTTTTTTTTTTTTTTTTTTTTTTTTTTTTTTTTTTTTTTTTTTTTTTTTTTTTTTTTTTTTTTTTTTTTTTTTTTTTTTTTTTTTTTTTTTTTTTTTTTTTTTTTTTTTTTTTGTATTTAGATAGTCTGTAAGATTTGGGACCAGTTATTTTAGTATGTGTTAGGTTGGCTTTTCCTTATATCGATGCTGTACATCTTTGGTACAGAATATATACAATACTTGTTGCATTCTGTCTTGGGGCATGTGTTAAATTAGTCTTTCAGTGCATTCTCTAATCTCTTAAAAGTGTTTTCTCTTAAAAGTACAAAGTTGTAATTAATAAAACTTGGTAGTCTCCTCTAATACATATACATCTATTTGGATTCATACTATTTCAGAGATTGTAGTACTATACAGTTTCTTATTTCTTTGAGATAAAAATCACATAGTTAACCATTTAAAGAGTACAGTTTTGGCATTTAAGTATATCCACAGGGTTTTGAAACTGCTGCTATAGAACTCTGCCCCCCCCCCCAACAGTTCCTGGCAGCAAACCATTTGCTTTTTGTATCTTACGAATTTTGTGTTTTTGATCATATAATTGGAATCATACATTATGTGATTTTTATGTCTGCCTTTTTTTTCTTTCTGTATTTTAGGGAAGGGTCTACAGGGTCTTCTGGGTCTCACTACTAGATTGGACTTGTAGTGTTTTTCCTGTTTACAGCCTCCCAGGTGCTGGGATTACAGACAGGCCACCATGCCCAGTCTCAGGATGCCCTGGGAGTGGGGCTGAGGCCCATGCCACACAGCACAGCATGGCAGGCTGGGGGAGAACCCTGCCCCCTGGCCCCTGTGCCTGCTTGCAGGAGCTTTTAATCCGCTGAGCTATTTGGCCGGCCCTGTGTCTACCTTTTACTTAGGATATTTTCAAGGTTTATACTCTAGTATGTACCAGTATTTTGCTCCTTTTTATGATTAACATCATATGTGTATGCCATATTTTGTTCATTCAATTGTCGATAGACAGATGATTATACTTTTTTTGACTGTTTCAGATAGTGTTGCTGTATGAATGTTTCTGTGTAAGTATTTAAGCGTACTCCAAAGTATACATCTTTGGAGTATATACCTAATAGCAGTATTGTGGGGTCATGGGGTTTAAGTTTGTGGAGATTTGCCAAAATAGTATCCAAAATATTTATCTTCGGAGTATATACCTAATAGCAGTATTGTGGGATCATGGGGGTAATTCTGTGTTTAAGTTTGTGGAGATTTGCCAAAATATTATCCACAGTACTTGCACTATTTTATCTTCACAACAATATGTGAGGGTTCCAGTTTTTTCTCACCTTTGTCAACATTGGTTGTCTCACCCTCTTTTTGATTTAATTATCCCAGTAGGTGCAATCTATTCTTAATGTTGGTTTTGATTTACCTTTTTCTCATGACCAATGATGTTGAATGACCTAATTGACCATTTATAGATCATGGGGAGAAATACCAACTCAAGTTGTTTGCCTATTTTTTTTTTTTTTTTTCCCAGTACCGACACTGAACTCAGGACCCTGCGCTTGCCAGGCAAGCACTTATTCTACTGAGCTGTCTCCCTGGCTGTTTGCCTATTTTTAAATTGAGTTGCTCTATTGTTGTAATTATTCTGTATATATACACTAGATAGAGACTGAATGTTTGTCTTATTACTCATAGTTTTGGTGTCACTAATGAATCTGTTCCAAGATCCAGGGTCATGAAGGTTTAATCCCATATTTTCTTTCAAGAGTTTTATATTTAAAGGTTGAGGTTTACAGAAATATGGACAACTGTCATTTTTTGGCTCATGATAATTGTATATATATATGTATGAAGTAGGCTGTGACATTTCAGTACCTGTATAATGTGTAATGGTAAGGTCCAGGGTATTTGCCGTCACCTCATTTACCAATTTTCTTGTGTTAGAAGCATTCCTATGGGCTGGGGAGATGGCTCAGTGGAATAAGGGCTTCCCTGGCAAGTGCATGGGGCTGAATTCAATCTGTGGTTCGGCAAAAAAAAAAACAACAACAACAACAAAACCCATTCATACTGTATTTTCCTTTTCTTAAAGCTTCATTAAGAGGATCCATATAAGGTACATACAGTATACACTGGTACATTAAAAACCATTTATTGAAACCAGACCATTTATTATCAGAGTAGGCCAGTATTGTCTCTGGTGCTGTACACTAGTTTACTAAACAATGAATTTTCCAAAAGAAAAAGGTGGCCCAATTTTATCCAGATCAAGATCTTAAATCTGTATCACTGAGTATAATGTTGGGGGTGTTTATGGGATGAAAAAAGACATCGCAATTTAAAGCATACAGAACATGGTCGTCGGAGGTTGGGAAAGTAAACAGTGGTATGAACATGTACTGTATAATATCAAACTTCATGACTTCATAGAATGGATGTTCAGAAAATGAGAGTGTCAAAAGTTTTCTCTGAGGCTATTGATTTGATCCTGTGATCTCAGAAGGTCATTCTTCAAAAAGTTTTGTAGATCCAAGTGAAGATCTAGTGGTTTCAGCCAGCTTTGAACTACCTTTAGGTTATTGAAAAAACCCTGAAGCAGTTATTACCATCTTGATCCATTTGTCAGTAGTGTTGTCTGTAGTAAAACTACTGGGAGAGTATTGCCCAGCTAGGTGATAAAAAAGCAAGTAACATAACAGTAAGTGAAGCTACAAGGTTTTTTTCATTTGTTTCATAATCTGTAGAACATTCTGTGATTCTTGATTTGGTGGATTACTTTGCCCAGGTGTACTTAAGTGTTCTTAAAATTTTTTAAGTTTCTTGCCAATGCATATTTAGATAATATTTTAGGTAAATTTGGATTATGGGCAGGAGTACAGTATACCATGATGGTACTGTGTACTTTATATTCATATCAATGGAAAGCAGTTGGTTATAGTTGTCTATTTGATTTTTAAAATCAAGCTATTCTGAGGTAGAATTTTCACACGTTATCAGATTTATATGTACAGTTTGATGAATTTTTAAAAAATTTTAGTTGGTACAGAGTCTCTCTATGCAGCTTGGATTCATACTGATCCTCCTGTCTCAGCTTCTCCAGTGCTGGGATTGCAGGCATTTACCACCAGGCCTGTTTTCATTAGCTGGCATGGCATGTGATACCAGATCTAACCCGATCCTTGCACTTCCCAGTCAGGCACTTAGACCACTGTTACCTCCTCAGCCCCAAGTTTGATGAATTTTGATGAGTACAGTTTGTATCAGTGTTGTCACTATCAAAATAATGTCCCATTGTAGTCCCCACAACCTTATTAGCTGATGTATTCATTATAGTTTTGCTTTTCTAGGTTTTGTGTTAAAAGATATTTACAATTTTAAGGATTTTAACTGATATAACTTTATAAAAGTAAAATTAGTGAGCTGAGCATAGGTTGGTTTTATAGACAGGAATGTACTGGAAAAAAATGAGCAAAAGCATATTGGTGACTTCAAAGTCAAACTAATGAGGTGGACAGGGAGATGAATAAGAGAAAAGTAACTGATTAATATCAGGTTGCTTAAGGTTACTTTTGAAGAGAAGAATTAATGGAGAGGGGATTTCATTATGCTGATGTGGAAATAAGGCTAATATTCTGACCCTGTTTTTCTTGGCAGTCTAGATAACTTAGTTTCCAAGTTTAATGATGTGGAGCTTTAGTAGGTATGACTCCATTTTGATTTTTGGGGCCTTGCATGGCTGTAGTTCAGAACAAAGCCCTCTTAAGACTTACTATTTAACAATTTTAGATAGAATCATACATAGTATTGTACTAATTGTAGTTTACAGAAGTCTAGTGTGAGGAGTTAATTTTGCGCAGGGCCTGCACATCTAATTCCTTCCATTTTTGTCTGGCAGGGACTTGCCATGAGGTGTTGAAGCCTTGTTTCACTAAGTTGGAGAGACTGGACCTAAATGGCGCAGCATGACTTTGCTCCAGCCTGGCTTAATTTTCCCACTCCTCCATCATCAACAAAGGTACTCTTTCCTGCATCTGTCTGTCTTCCTCTCCTTTGCTCTTGTTGTACACAAATATAATAGAAATGTGAAGGCTGGCCTTAGAGTGTGGTTCAGTGTTTGAAGCTCTGAACAGCATAGCAAAATTAAAGTCATAGTAATGCCTTGCACAGAAATACTGGAATTTATGTTATATTCTTATAGTCTATATGTAATTTTTGGCTTTATTGGCTTAAAAAGTAGGATTTCATTGTATTGTGAGGATATTAAATCATTTACTTTAAAACTGTATTCTGTAGTATTTGAGGTTCTACATATTTTAATTCATACCAGTTATGAATTCAAATATTATGAATGTTACTTGCTTACATATCTTGCCTTGTATATTTTCCCACAGATCGAAAGTGAAGTGATTTAGTAAGGGCATTGGTTTAATGGGGATCTCTGTCTTTCTCTGATGTGTGCAAAGAGGACTTGTATCACAGTTATTTTTTAGGCTCAATTAATTGCTGGTTGGTTTCTGTTTTGTTTTCAACAATCATTTGTGTATGAGTAATAGTTCCTTTTGCCCCCTCACCTCCCATTTGATTTGATTAATTTGTAAGGATGACTTACAGCACTCTGAAATGCTCACTTTACCAGTTTATTATAAACGGATATGGGTGGTTAAGGTAAGGCATTGGACAGGGAGATTCAGAGCTTCCACAGTGTTACTCTCCACCTACCCTAATTAAGTGTATTAGCATAAGCCCAAGTGTTTTAAAGGCTCTAAAATCAATAAGAAAAGATAACTATCAACTAGGAATTCCCTAAGTTGTAGGACCAGAAAGAAATTAGGAACTGAGTATACCATTACAGTGTCAGAATAGAGATCAACTTAATTTTTCTGTAGGCTCTATACTTAGTTATTCCAAAGTTACCTTATTTTATCTAAGTGATTTATTGTAAGATGCCTCTGTGTTCCACAAAGGAAAACAATTGTCTGTTTAGTGTATGTCTAATATATATCTTGAGAAGTACTCTCAATTTTAGAGGTGGTTTAAAAGCTATAAAGACTTTGGATTTGGTTAGAAAAACCTTTATGTGGAGGTGGTGCTTTACCTGGAAATTTGGAGCAGCATATACCTCACTTAAAGCTGTCTTCTACTTTGTTTCTTCTGTAGTGCAGAGGAACCAGGAGAGGATCTTGATACCTGCTTGATTAAGCTTTTAGAGCGAGGCATTTGTCTAGTACCTTTAGGCATACATTTAGGATTTGTCAGGCCTTAATAAATGTGCTTAAAAGATGCATTGAGGTGGCGACATTCTCAGTTCTTTATAATTCTTTGAGAGAATTTACCTTTCTTTTTTATACAGGATTCTTTAGGAAGTCAGCTAACTTGGTTGTTTTCACGTGGCTAATTAGTGTGAGCTGGTACTTGAATCTGGGATACATGTGCTATTCTGTTTTCATAAAACTTATTTTGGAATTCTGTAAAATAACCGAAAATTTCATTTCAAAGACAAGTGAAAAAAAGGAACTTGAATGGAGACTAACTGGTTAAGATACCAAGATAAGATCTACTCTTATTTCTTCTGCATATAGCCTTCTAGAATTCAGGCCAGATTTAGAGCAAGCATATACACTGGTTTGAATTTCCTTATTTGTTTTTGTCAGTTTTTCTGAAGTAACTATTAGATTTAAATTTTTAATGCCTCTCATGGCTCACATAAAGAACACTGAAAATTATAATCTAGAAAGTTAAGTTGCAAATGATAAAATAGTTCTTACTGTCTCTACCTTCATTGCAGTATTAATTTGGGGCAAATACAGATTAATGTTATTTTGTAGTAATACAATTGTCTTGCTGCTTTCTAAAATGTTCTAATCTCTAGATGCTCATGCTGCTGCTGCTGAAGATGGTGATAATGACGATTTTTGAGAACTTCAAATGGTCTATTCTAAAGTCTTAACTGAATATTTGCTCTAGAAAGTGGTTATGAATCAGAATGTTTAACTATAAGCAGTAGTTTAGATTTCTTTTTCCTTTACCAAAGTGGTTTTGACAAACACAAGTACTAGCTTTTTAGTAACTTAAAAAAAAATTGTGCTTTTTTCCTCTCACTTTATGCTTTCATTTTCAGAATCACTAGTCATGAATTCCCATTTATAATTAACCACTTGTTCTGCACTAGAGACCTATCTGTGTCATTTTGCTCCTTTTAATCTTGTTTGGAATTAGTGGGAAAGGTGTTTATTTCAGTGTAACAGTTGTATCTTTTGTTTGTTTTGGTTTAGAAAGCTTGAAGGGTAAAATTGTTTTCTGAACTGCCCTTCTAGTAATTTGAGATGCATAGAATTTTAGCTCCATCATGTGGTGGAACTCTAAACTGCATGTGGCTGATTTTACCTGGATTTTTAATTATTGTGACCTCTAATGGCAAGTAAATTAATTGTACATAGTGCTTTTGAATGTTTGTGGATAGGCAGTGTGATTGAGAATACTTAAATTTTAAAATTATTATAGTGAAAGATGCCACCTGAATCCTCCTCCCCACCCCCTAGAAGAAATCTTTTCCTTCACTTTGAACATATTTATCGTATCTATCTTGTTACATTTTGAAGACAGTGTGGAGGTTTCGTTCATGTCTTAATGAGTTCTTATGTGGTGAGTTGCTGCCACATTCCATCCAACATAAAACATTACAGTGTGTCCTCATCTATCTTATTCCTTGAATTTGTCACCACATGATTTATGGCTTTTCCTCCAGATCAAAATGACTGTGCAAGGTAAATATTTTGAAAAGATTCAGGATACCAGGGCCACCCTTGACAGGGCAACTAAAGACATTCACAAAAGGGGACCAGAACTACTTCAGAAAATGATAAAAGGGATGGGAATGTGTGTTTGAAGTGTGTGTGTGGGGTATTTTGAGTGGGTTCAATGGCAATGTCTTTCAATAATTTTAATGTTTTTAAAAACCTAAGCTTAAATTTTATTTTTTGAGCATATATCATATACAAACAGAAGTTTCAGTTTGGTGTTGCCTTAGCCCTGGTCTGCAGTTTCAAGAGTAACATTTTTATTATTGAAGGACTACTGAAATAGTCATGGAAACTGAAAAATTTAGATAAGTAGAAAATTTCTTTTGGTTTAGATACTTATTCCCATCATCTTTCTTGGGAGAGATGATAAAGGAACAGCTGTAAACAGTGTGCTGAATCTTTTTGTAGTAGAACTATTTGAAGAGAGAAGATCCCAGAGGTCTAGGATTGAAAGTGCAGATGGAGGTAGGAGGTGGAAACAGAAAGGATATATGTATATATTTTTTTAAACAAAAGGAGATAAAATGATATAAATTTCTGCAGTGAAGAACAATACATTTTCATATTTGTATTTTAATATTTTGCAGTTATATCTGTGGCAAGATAATATAGATACAGTACTTTATTAATTTCCTTTACCGGCGACATTTAAAAATTATTATACTAAAAGATGCTACTTCTATCCTCCCCAATCCCAAAAGAAATACCAATGTTAATAATAATAATTATTATATATATAATTTTTTTTTGTGGAACCAGGGATTGAACTCAGGGCTTTATACTTGCCAGGGAAGCGCTTATTCTCCCTGCCCAATGTTAATTATTATTAACAATAATAATACATGATCACTTTTAACAGTGTGAACAATGTTAATTTGCCTACAAAAGGCTTTTTTTTTTTTTTTTATACTTTTAGGCTAAGAATGAGAAAATTCAGACTGAAGTTTGCTGAGATGTCTATACATGAAAAGCTTGCTCTGTAGTATTGTTGATAATTATTTGTTGTTGATCATGTTATTTATTTAAATGTCCTGACTTCACCCTTATCCTGTTTATGCTACAGTAAATTGCAGCATTAACCCAATCCAAAGAATTGTCCTGGAAATAAAATGGTTAAAGTCCTGTGTTCTTGGTGTGCCTGGCAAAATGTATAGACTAATTACTAAGTTGTGATGGTGACTGTCATTGCTTGTAGCCCCAGGGAAATCATGGCAAGTTTTTTAAAAAGGTACAATGCAGAGTATTTCTATTGATAATTAAGTTTTAATTTTATGCTTTTTATTAAACAGTGTGTACTTAATAGGAAAATATTTAGGAAATATTAAATATATATGTAAATATATTTTCAGCATCAACTGTTTACTTGGCTACAATATCTAAAAACAGTGAAAATAAATCCCTATGTGAAGTACAAGGAAAATACAAACAAAACTACCATTGAAATAATCTTCATTTATCCCACCTGACAGTCTTCCCACATGACAGCAGCATGCTCCATATGCATGTCATTTATACTGATAATGTGCGCTTGGCTTCTTTTTTCCTTTTCAGCAGATCATACTTGCCACCTCTCTACTTTTGTCAGGAGCTTCCTATTGTGCACTGTCCATATAGCATGAAAGGATTGAAATCTCAATCGAATATTATAATAAATATATATACTGAGTGTTTAGAGTAAACATCAACTTGTTGGTTTTGCTTTTACTAAATCTAAAAAGTAACAGCAGAAATAAATTCCTATGTGAATTACAGTGAAAATACAAATATAACTCTACCACAGAAGTAATCTTTACTTCAGGTATCACACTAAGGCAGTTTTTACACATGACCACAGTATGTCTCTGCGAGAATCACGTAGGCTGACAGCACATAGTTTTTGTTTTTCTTCTTGCTGCTTTTCCTGTTCACTTAAAAAGTTCTTGGTGGTACGTTCTGCTTTTATTATTTGGCATACTGTTCCAGAATTCTTTAAAGAATTTCTTTGGGCAGATACACACTGCTCTTCCTGTGTTGTAATTGTTCATTTATCAATTCTAGTCCCAGTCCTCTTAAAATTTCTGTGATATTTTGTGCTTGTTGTCTATGTTTCACATGTGTAGAGAGAGTAAGAACACAACCACTAGCCAACACTTTGTTTTGAGTGACAGTTGCTGTGTAACTCACCAACATTTACTTGACCATTTGTTTTATTATTCCCAGCACCTCAAGTGGTACCTGGGATCCAACCCTGGCCCCTGAGCTTGCTTAAGCAGGCAGTTAGTCTGCTGAGCTATCTTGCCAGCCATCACTGTTTGTTTTATTATAAAATGTGACCATTTCTGGCTTCATTTGTGTTGAGGTTTTTTTTTTTTTTTTTTTTCCTTTTGTGGAACCAGGGATTGAACTCAGGCCCTTGCACTTGCCAGGGAAGCACTTATTTTACTGAACCTTCTCCCTGGCCCTGTGTTGAGGATTCATTCAGTCTTTTGTTGTTTTAAGACAGGCTTTCACTGTGTAGTCTAGCCTTGAACTCACTTCTCTTGTGTCAGTCTGGGAGTGTTGAGATGACAGGCCGATGTGTATCACCATCCTCAGCCTATCTTTCAGTACTACTAGAAATATCCAAAGATTATACTGTACAGTTCTCTTGTGAACTTGCAGCATTTTATAAGGAGTCTTGTCTTTGTTCTCTCAAGTATCCTGTGGTGGTCAATTAGTGTTAACATCAGTGAGTAACTGGTGAACCAGTTGTCATATGTGATCTTTCGATTCCTTTTTGAAGTAGGTGCAACAAATCTGTTCACAAAGTCATGAGGTTTAATCACTGCATGAAGAAAGATGGGGTTGAGTTCCAGGGTAAATTCTTGAATTCAAGGTGTAAAATGTCTTCACATCGACTGGGATATATAGTTTTATAATGTATTTGAATGTTTATTTGGCATATAGTGCCTAAAGCTTCAATAACCATGAAATGATGCAAGTTGTCAAATGTCCTGTATTCAGATAGTGTATAAATTGCTTGACAGTTTGAAACAAAGCCTTCAACAAATAAGCAAATAGCCAAATTGTCAGCTCCTTTTTTTTTTTTTTTTTGGTGGGTCTGTTTGTGTCAAAATTATGCAATATAGCTGGACGTGGTGGCACATGCCTGTAATCGCAGCACTTGGGAGGCTGAGACAGGAGGATTGTTGTGAGTTCGAGACCAGCTTGAGCTACAAAGTGAGCTTAAGGCCAGCCTGAACTGCATAGTGAGACCCTCTCTCAAGAAGGCAAAAAAAAAGAAAAAAAAAATGTAAGCAATATGAAGGAAACCAGATCTTTGGTGTGTTACTGTTCTAAAAATCTCAGTGCCACATATTACCTATAAATACCTTAGCTTCTGACTATTAGAGTGATAGAGTCCTGCTGTGAATACTTTAAGTATCAGTAATGATGCATATGGAATGTTTTCTTATATTTCTTTGAATTTCAAAACATCTTTAAGCATGCCATTTCTATTAGTTTCCAACATTGAATCACAGGGCTGGCATTCCATCCAGTAGATTTCACTTCTGACAAGAACCTAGTAAGATTTTCTTACCTAGTTCTAACATTGGATTGGTTAGGTATACGTGACCATTTGACAAGTCAGATATGCATATTACTGTTTTTTTCCTCACCTGCATCAAGGTCTTCATCCTTCTGTTACATTTCTACCTTTCATATATTGTTAACTGCTTTGGCTTACATGGTCCAAGTTATCAGTAGCAGTTACCTGATGACTCAGTTTCCACTTCTTCCGAAAGTTAAGTGAATCATCACATGACAGTGGATCTTCACATGATGTTGTCCTGAATAGGGCTAATTCTACAAGAAAAATCAAAATAAAACATGTAAATAAAAATTATAAGTGCACAAAAACAACACATAATGTGAGTAAAACTCACCTAGTTACATTTTGACAGGTGCGTACACCTTGCGTTCATCACAAGGTGAGCACAGATTGCTTCCTGTATTACGTATTATAGCTACTGAGATACACAGCTAGTTATATTATGCTAAAGTATATATTTTAATAGAAAATATTACTGTCATCTGTGATCCAGTATGAGGAACTTAGACATTGTTGAAGTAAATATCCTTAATACTTTGCCATTATATCTTACAGGATTTTAATAAATGTAACCTGTCAGGTATACCTTAGTTTCTGAACTACTTTTTTAAAAACCATGAGTGGATCTTTTCATTATCAAATGCTTTTTCTGTATATCCTGTGTTTTTAAATTCAGGAACTAGGGCCAGCAAGATAGCTCAGCAGGCTAAGTGCCTGATTAGGCAAGCACAGGGACCAGGGTCTGATTCCCCACATCACATGCCACATCAGCCCTGTCCTGGGTGCAGTGAGCCAGCCTGGCAGGGTAGCGCATGCCTGAAATTCCAGTGCTGGGAGGCTGAAAAGAGGAACACTACAAGTCCAAGTTGTGTAGTGAGACCCTATTCCAAATAAATATATTAAAAACAACAACAAGAACAACAAAGGAAATAATGAGTAAGAAGGACTTTTCTTTATGGTATTGGATTTTTTTTTTTTTTTAATCTTTTTTTTTTTTTTTTTGGTTGGTTCAGTCGGTGTGATATGTGGTGTTAGGTATTGACCTGCAGTCCCTTGCACCTACCTAAGCTTGCCTAAGCAGGCACTTTAGACCATTGAGCTATCTCACTGGCTCCTGTGGTATTAGATATTAAACAGGTAAAACATTTATGATCTTAAGTTTATGGTAAGCGGAACTTAACTCATTAATGTGAACAAATGACTTTCCTCCTATAATTCTGTTTAGCATGTCGTTTATTTGATTACCTTTTCCTTGGAGCTAATAATTTTGTTTGTGATGTTCCTCCCTGTGTCCCCCACTTTTTTGGGGGGCTAGAACCCTGAGCCTAGTACATGGAAGATGTAGTGCTGTACCACTGAACATCACTCCACCCCACTATAGATCCAAAGCCAAAAGGCAGAGAAATTGTTCTCATAATTCATTATATTAAAATATGATGTGAAAGTGTGAGACTTCTACATTATTTCCTGTGGATTTATTTTTTCTTTGAAGAAATCCTACTTAGTGTGAAGAAGCATTATGCATGTTTGATTATGGTATATTTTATCATATGCACACAGCTATAAAATTCTGAAATCCATATGTACTTGGTCCCATGGGTTTAGGTAAGGCATTAAATGATGTCCATAGCTTGGTTGCTTCATTTATTTTTGGTACCAGGGATTGAACTCAGGACCTTGCACTTGCCAGGCAAGCACTTACTCTCTTGTGCTATGTCCTCGGCCCTTATTTATTTTTATGTATTTATTATGAGGTCTGCAGGGTCTTTCTATGTAGATCAGACTTGTAGTGATCCTCCTGTTTTCAGCCTTTTAAGTGTTGGGTTTACAGGTGTGTACCACCATGCCAGTCTCAGTCACCATCTCAGCATGCTCTGGGGCCGGGGCCAGGGCCAGGGCCAGGGCCAGGGCCAGGGCCAGGGCCAGCACGGCATGCCAAGGATTGAGCCCCTGGCTTCTGAGTCTGCCTAAGCAGGAATTTAATCCATAGCTTTATTTAGATTTGTTGTTGAATTTACTATTCTTTAGTGTTTTTATTTATTCCTATGTCTGAATCAAACTCATTTGTTTTTTCTCAATATTTAACATGGCTTACATTCTCTGTTCCTCGTTTTAATGTTTTTTTTTGTGGCTTTTCCCATTTTTGTTTTTCTAAGTAAACTTGTTCAGGGGATTGTTCAGGTATTTTATTTTTACAGATTGAGAGTGAATTTTTGTAAAAGACTATGTACAGTGTATGTGTGTACATACATAGGAGTATTCACATTTACCATTTCTCACATATTTAGCCTTTCTGATGGGTTTCACATCTTTTTATGTTTTCTTTTGTTGTCATTTCTTTTCAGCCCTGTGGACTTCTTTTAGTATTTCCTCTATGATGGGTCTGTTGGTTACTAACTCTTGGTTTTTATTTATTCATTTAATCTTTCATGTATGTATGTATTTGGTAGAGGGTCTCACTACACAGCTCAGACTCAGGCCCGGTTTTGGTGGGTGGCATGGTGCGCCCTAGGGTATTTGGGCTGGCATGACAGGTGGTGCTGGGGATTGAGCATGGGGTCTTGTACTTGCCAGGTAGGTGCTTAGACCTCTGAGCTAACTACCCATCCCTTGCTCTTGGTTTTTGTTGATATGGGAATATCTTATATTACATTTTCAATGAAGTTATTTTCCTTGAGCAGTAGGCTCAAGTGATATTAGGCACTAAGACATACAAATGTAAAGGTGATAAGGCAGATAAATTTTGGACATTCTTATTGCATTGTTTTTTAAGATAGTCGTTATGTAGGCAGGCCTTGGAACTTTAGAACATCTTTCTTTTTGGTGTGTATGGCATGGTAGGACACCAAGCCCTACAGTTTTGGATCTATTTAAATTTGAGATGGATGCGGAGGCATTAATTTGAAATCAACAGACCTCTTAGAGACTAGTAGTGAGATCTGAACTGGAGAGACAATTGGGATTGTTCAGCATTGAATTAAATTTTGAGTATAGATGAATGCATTGGGAAAATACACAATGAGATTAGAAAAACAAGTCACCAGCATTGAAGAGTAATGCTTTCTTTTCCTTTATAGATATTGGGGGAAAAAACACCCCAGATATCCGCAATACAAGAAAGAATAGTATTTTTTAAAGGTAGAGGCTCTTTGTCAGTCTGTAATGTCACAGATAGGACAGATAGATTAGGGTTTAAAAGTGGGTCACAATTCAGCTTAAGTGATCAGTTTGACAAATGGCAAAGGCAGTATAAATGTAATAATTACAGAGGCAGGCAGATAGCAAATTGTAATGGCAGTGTATTAAAGAATTTAAATGAGATAATTATGGAAATGTAATGGTAGAAAAAGGCTAATAGAAATGAAAAGTGTGGAAATAAATTTATAGTACTTACCTTTTTATCCTCATCCTTCGAAGGTAAGTTCAGTGATTGCTAATAAGAGTTTGAAGACAGATGAGAAGAGGTAAGAGACTTTTTGAGGTGATGAAAGAGGAGTGAAGTCTAGGTTACACATTGAATCATTTAACCTCGGACAGGAGCAAGGTGTAGCTTTGCATCTACCTGTTGACAGTATTGTTAGAATAAATGTTTGCTAAATTCTCTCCTTGGAGAACCACAGCTTATGGCTTAAAATATTTGTGTAATCAAATCACTTTTTCCTTTTGGTGTGAATAACCTAATTTTTTTTACCTTAATGATTGTTTTTACTGTGTAGTTTAAAATTTGCAGTATTTAGATCTTTAAACTGTATAATGTAAGAAATATGAGTTAGTGATGTTTGAGAGCAGAAAAAAACAATATAACATGGGGTCACAGTATTCTTATTGTGTATCCCATCTTAAATTTTTTTCCATGTGTGTTTGCTGTTGGTACACATTGTAGTATTCTTTGGCTTCTCCATAATGTTTAAAATACACTGTTCATAAACAGGAATGATAAAGTATGTTAGTAATACATTCATAATTTGGGCAGAAAAATGGTAATGTTCAGTCTTTTGTCCAAAATTTTTGCCTGAAAAGAAGGCATTGATTCAGTCATGTGAAAAGGAGTTGAAGAATGTGTGTGAGTTATAAGCTATTGAAAGGTTATGTTAGGGTTTTGATTTTTAATCTTCAAAAGAGGGACGTGTATGGCTACAGCTTAAAGCTTGAAGAGATTGAAGCTGTGTGCTAATGATGGTTTACAAAGAGAAAGATTTTGAGATTGTCTCCATTGAGGAAGGCAGTGAATAGTTGAGTATGTTGTATATTAAAATGAAAAAGCTGATCAATCAAGAAGACAAGTTTCGGACTGATCCTGGCTTGTAATTTGTTAACTAAGTGTAGGAGAATAAATATAATCTTGAATTGACTGATTCTAGGAGTTGGCATAAATTTGAGTTGACTACTCATGTTAAGCATGAAATACCACCCTGTTCTAACTTGCACTTTTTGATTACTAGAAAAATTGCATGTGTTTATTTTTGGCTTTTCATATTTGTGAATTGCTTTTTCGTATCCTTTGCTCATTTTGAAAAATTGGTGAGAATTCAGATTACTGTAGTTGATTTGGAGAGAAATGAATCTGGGAAACTTGGCAGTCCTTATTATTTTTATTTATTTTTGTGGAACTGGGGATTGATCTCAGGCCCTTGTGCTTGCCAGGGAAGCGTTTATTCCACTGAGCCTTTTCTCCAGCACAGCAGTCCTTATTTTGACTTAGAAGAAAGCTGTGAGATATGAGAATATTTATATTAAGTAGTATTTGATAACAGAGTATTACTTTTAAAAAAATGTATTGTAACTTGTATCCCTTACAGTGTTTTACTTTATGTTTTTTTGAAAAGTAGATAGTACCGTTGAACAATTTCAGAGAATTGTACCTGTTTCTGTAGGTAGGAAAAAAAGGGACCAATAAGGGATTTCACCCCCTGAAGGGTTACCAGATAATAAATACTGGGAAAATAGCTGCTCAGTATTCTCAGCCGGTTAAGATTCTTGAAAATAAGATGGGCTGTCTTTAAAGTATACTTATCTGTATGTTTAATGCTTCATTGCAGTCATCATTGAATTTTGAGAAACATTCTGAAAATTTTTCATGGACAGAAAATCGATATGATGTGAATCGCCGACGACACAATTCTTCAGATGGCTTTGATTCTGGTATTGGACGTCCTAATGGAGGTAACATTTGCTAAGAAATGATAGAATTTGAAGATGATGTTCCTCATAGTTTTTCTAAGGGTGTTTTGATGGCTTTTTAATCTTTAAGCATAACTACCTTTGAATTTATATTATCTTTATTTTATCAAATAAAGGTACCTTTGGAAGGAAAGAAAAAAACGGATGGCGTACGCATGGCAGGAGTGGTACTGAAAACATAAATCACCGAGGGGGATACCATGGTGGAAATTCTCGTTCTCGTAGCAGTATTTTCCATTCTGGAAAAAGCCAAGGACTACATGAAAACAATACACCTGACAATGAAACTGGGAGGAAAGAAGACAAAAGGGAACGAAAACAGTTTGAGGCTGAGGACTTT
>PVKA01028070.1:7167-29897 GCA_004027165.1 Ctenomys sociabilis
AAAAAAAAAAAAAAAAAAAAAAAAAAAAAAAAAAAAAAAAAAAAAAAAAAAAAAAAAAAACAGGATTACCATCTGGGTTTTTTCTTTTTTCTTTTCTATTTCTCAAATCCTAAAAATTAAGTATATATTAATTTCAGAAAACAAAACAAAACAATGGCATTTCTAACATGGGGCATCCAGGACTTCAGTTTCAAAGATAATTTTTCTGGGGAGCTGAGGAGATGGCTCCGTAGGGTATGCACTTCCCTGGCAAGCGCAAGGGTCTGGCAATCCCTGGTTCCACCAAAAACAAACAAACAAACAAACAAAAAAACGCAAAGATAATTCTTCGAAGTGTAAGCACCTTAGTGATCCAGTGTTTGAAAGGTGTGTTTTGTCAAAATAGTCTAATTCTTCTGCCCCTGAAGCACTATCAAGTCTGAAGAACAGTGTTACCCTTGCTCACTGATTTGAGTCTTTTCCTCAGACTTTCTAACTTGCGTTGTCCCACAAAGCCCTGGAGCAGTTTGGATTTCTACAGAGCTGAGGATCAATTGTGCTATAGGAAAGGAGGTGGATCTGTTTAAAATTCCTGTTTGGGAATATTTGCCTTAGAACAACTGGCTAATTTAAATTGGTTTAAAGGACAAAAAGAACAGTGATAATAAACAGGATCAGATAATGCCACTAGACAGGGAAAGAGGTTATCTAGAGAAGCAGAACTGAAACTTAAGTGATAGGAAGAGAGTGAATCGAAACTGAAACTTAGCCAGCAGCACAATTTTGAACAAGCGCTGATCTTAACAGTCCTAGTGGGTAACTATTTATGAACTAGCACTATACCAAAAGTAAAACAAATTTTAAGTCTCCCTAAGGAAAATTTTGGAAATAAAACCAGCATTTTGGGTTTGCTGAAGTCCCTGCATCTTGGTTTCCTCAACTGTGAAAACTGGGCTAACAGGGTATGTTAAACTTGATAAAATAGAGAACTTCAGGGATTTAGAGACCCCTCCACTGGTGCAGGTCCTGACATAAACCTGGAGTTTATGTATAGCACACCACAAGCTCAGGCAAACTGAGTCCCAGGCAACAAAGGAGAAGCAGTGAGAGGGGAAGGCTTGAGAGACATCCTGTGGGCCTGATTTCTGAAGCTGGCTCTATGAGGACCACTGAGTGTCCCCAGCAACTCACAGGGCACCACCATCATCAGAAAACAAGTCTTCAGTCAGGAAGCAGTGGAACATAAGACAGGGACGGGTACTGTTAGGGTACATGACCTGTGCAGAGACCTCATGCTCAGAAGGGCCCTCAAGTCTCTGCAGTTGTCAATATTTTTAAACAGAGCCCCTCACAATTTGTTTTGTACCAGCTTCCATACATTAAGTAGCCAGTCCTGAGAACAAAATTTAAGGCCTGTTCCACAAAGCATTTCTGGGAAAGGGTTGATGTGGGCAGATAGAGATTAAGAACTGCCCTGCATGTGTGGCTTTTTCTCCCCATCTCTGTAAATGACAGACTGCACCTGTCAGACATCCTGCCCACTCAGGGCTGGCTCACTTCTGCAGTGCTCACCTGAAAGTGTGTGGGGATTGTAGCTCATCTCTACAGAGGTGGCAACCCCACACGTGAGGCTTGGTATCTAGGAGGGAGACAAAGGCCCAGGGAGGTTGCATTGTGTTCCTTTGTCTTGTTAAGGTGAAATTTATATAGCATAAAATTAACCAGTTTGAAGTGTAGAGTTCCATGGCACTCACTACCCTTGCTGTGCTATGTAAGATCAGCTCTGCCTAGTTCCAGGGTATTTTTTTTTTTTTTTCACCTCAAGAGGAAACCGAGTAGACACTAACCAGCCACTCCTTGCTGCCTCCTTGACTCAGCTTCCAGCAACCACACATTTGGTTTCTGTTTTTATGCATTTATCTATTCTATACATTCTGCAATGGAATCGTACCATGTATGCCATTTTATGCCTGGCTTCTTTCATGTAGCCTAATGTTTTTGAGGTTCATCCACACGGTAGCATGTAGCTTTCTGGGTACAGATGTTATTGTAGGGTTACATTGCCATAAATCAATTGCAAGTTGGAAATTTTGTAAGTAAAAAGTATGTTTAATGTTCCCAGATAATTTTTTTTTCTTTTTTTTTTTTCCCAGATAATTAAATGCTGCAGCTTAGGAACACAGTACAACCGTCAAGCAGTTGAGTCTGCTCATGTCTTTTGAGCTTATTGTATTGTGCTACTCAGTGTCTCAAGAGAATCTTACTGCATATAATTAGCCTGGGAAAAATGACAACATGTATATGGCTTATTTTTGGAGGAGGGGGGCACCCAGAATTAAACTTGGAACCTTGTGCTTGCCAGGCAGTCACTGCACCACAGAGTTATAACCCCAGCCCCACGCGTTAGGCTTTTGCATAAGTGTAGTTAAAAAAAAAAATTATGCCAAACCATTATAAACCAAGGGCTATTTGTATATATGACAGGTTGTTTGTGTGTTTATCTATTATTGGTCACATAGATTGTTTCCATCTTTTGAGTATAGTGAATAATGCTGCTATGAACATTTATCTGCAAGTGTTGAGTACTTATTTTCATTTTTGGGGTGTATATACCTAGGAGTCATATGAGACTTAAGGAACCATGAAATTGTTTTCCACATTGGCTATATCATTTTACACCAGGAATGTACAAGGGTTCCAAATTCTCTACACCCTAAGCATATTTTTTATTTCTCCACCTTTTTTCCTAATTATAGAATGACTGATGAATATACGCTGTGTCTTACTGTTTTTTTTTGTTTTGTTTTGTTTTGTTTTTTGGGGTTTTTTTTTTGATGTTTGTTTCCTTAATGACAAATAATGCTGAGTGTTTATTCATTTGTTTCTCCATTATTTATATATTTTCTTTGGGAAGATGTTCCTTTAATTCCTTTGCCTATCTTACTATTTGATTGTATGTCTCTTTGTTATTCAGTTGTAAAAGTTTTAAAACATGTGTTCTGGTTATATCTCTCACAGGTAAGTGATTTGCAAGTATCTTCTCCTATTGTGTTAAGTTGATTTTTCATTTTCTTAATGATGCCTTCTAATGCAAAAAAATTTAATTTTATGAAGTCAAAGTTATTTTTTGTTCTTTGTTTCTTTTTTGTGTCATTTCTAAGAACTGATTGCTATAACCAATTCCATGAAGATATATTCTTATATCTTTTTGTTTTGTTTTTTTGAGACAGGGTTTTCCTATGTAATTCAGGTTGGTCTTGAACTCATTATATAACATAGGCTGGCCTCAAACTCTTGGCAATCCTCCTACCTCAGCCTCCCAAGTGCTAAAATTATAGCCTACACACCTGGTAATTCCTATTTTTTTTTTATAAAGAGAAACTTATAAATTTTAGCTTTAACATTTTAGCTGCTTAATTAATGTAGGCCTTTGATCCATTTTAAATTAATTTTTTACCTGCAGTAAAATAAGTCCATTTTCATTCTTTTGTACTTGGATATCTAGGTAGATATCCTGCACTATTTGCTAAAAGACTATTCTTTCTTTTTGTTATTGCCTTGAAATCCTGATCATTTAGCCATAAGATGCATGGGTTGGCTAGTGAATCCTAAAATCCCAGAATAGTGAGAGTCTGGAGCAGGTGGATTTCAAATTCAAGTCCAACCTGACCAATTTAGGGAGACCCTGTCTTTGAATGAATGAGTGAGTCAATGAATGAATGAATGAATGAATGAAAATATAGCTTAAAGGTCAGTGTGAAGACCCTGGGTTCTGTTCCCCATAATGGGAAAAAAGATGTGTAGGTTTGTTTCTGAACTGTTGATTTCCATTATCTGTCATTTTTGATGAATGTGTCAAGAAAAATCAGGATGAACAATCACTTGCTCTGCACAGAGATATGGTAGCTAGCATGTCACTAATTTTTGACCAATGATCAGGTGCAGAGTTGTCTTCATCCATTTTCTGTTGTTGTAACAGAATGCTTGAAACTGGGTAATTTGTAAAGACAAAAGGTCTGCGCTGCTCTGAAGATTGAAAGATTGCACATTGAGTAGCTGCATCTAGTGAGGGATTGGTGCAACTTCAGTTCATTGAAGAAAGCAGAAAGGATCACAGGACAAGAGCAGAAACAAAGAGAAAACTGAGGTAGACTTGTTATTATAACAACTTGCTCTGACAGTAACCAATCCAGTCCCATAAAAGTCAAAACTCTCATTCTTGCAATGAATGTATTAAGCTGCAATGAAGTCTCTGCCTCAGTGAAGACAACCCCTCCTACCTCTCCCCATCTTCCAACCTTGTCATATTGAGGAAATAAAGTCCCAGGGCATAGATTTGAGAGAGAGAAGCACATTCAAACCAAACAGCAATATTTGGTAAACTCAATAAAAATAAGAGTTGTTAATACTAAGCACAAATACTGAAAGTATACATGCTAAGGCCAAAGTCTAGGGATTTTTTTCAAGAACTTGAAATAACTTTACAAATAGATAAAACATATGCGACCTCGCTTGGCAGACCTGTCCAAGAAGCAATGGTTTTTATTATCTTGGTGGATAAACTCCACAAATACAAGATAAATGTCCAAGGAAGGGTATCTATCAAGTGTACTACAAATAACTCAGAACATATTGTTATGTGTGTTCAAACCAGGAAGAACTTAGGATATACTTGGCTTGAAGATGTTTTAAACCATCCCTCTATTATAATGTAAGAGTTTGCTTTTCTTGCTCTTTCATTTGGTTGATGTTCATACAGGTAAATTTAGTGTATGTCCATTCAATAAAATTGCTTAAATTATTTAATATTTTAATTATATCAGCAATTAATTTATTACTCATTTATGTCTCATTATTATATGTTCATATTATTGAGGTTATTATAACAGCTTATATGAATTATTGATTTATTAATTAAATATTTTTAAATAACCCCTCAGTGAGTGTGTATTTTGTGCGTCATGTGGTGCACAGTTATTCTTATAGCATACACCCTATGAGTATCTCTTATGTGCCACATATAGGCTCTTGACACTAGGGCGGGACACATAATCTCTTCACTCAGCAATCTCTAATTTCCTGTGGCTGCTGGTTCCTTGGTCAGCCCTGGGTGAGGCAAGGTGGCAGAAATCCTAAAATTTTTCCACTGCTTCCCATGCCTGTCCTGGTCCTCCTGATTGTGCTGAGGCCCAGGACTCTCCAACTAGGCAGGCCCAGGAACCCACTTTTGTTTCTCAGTCAGTTAAGACTTATGGGAGTTGCCTGGAGAAATAGCTCAGTGGTCTAAATGCCTGCCTGGCAAGTATAAGGTCCAGAATTCAATCCTTGGTACCATATGCCATGTGACCCTGGAACCCTGGACATGCCCTGCTGAACCTAAAACTGGGTGCATTAGAGCACACCTTAATCCCAGTTCAGGGGAGGCTGAAACAGAAGGATTACTATGAGTCTGAACTGTGTAGTGAGGTCCTGTATCTAAATAAATACATTTTTAAAAAGGACTTATAGGGGTGCCTGTCCTTAGCTCAGGTATGTAAGTGCCTGCTCATGCAAAGGCAGTCAAGAGCAGGGTACTGCGGTTCAATCCCCAGCTCCACCTGCCTTACCAGACCTGCCTGAATTCAGGCAGCCTGAGCCACCAAAAAAGAAAAATCCTTTGGAGTCAGGGAGATGGTTTAGTAGAATAAGTGCTTGCCTGGCAAGTGCAAGGGCCTAAATTCAATCCCTGGTCCTTCCAAAAAAAAAAAAAAAAAGGACTTATAGGAGTTTTTGATATGGCATTTTTCTGTTACTAAGGGAAATTAAAAATAAAAGAGACCATCAAAGCTGAAAAATAGATAAAGTTATTGAACTTGGAACCCAAGAATGTAAGAATTTTTCCATTTCATCTTTCCATATAGATCTTTCCTGTAGAATTCTTCTATTTCATTCTTTCATGAAGATCTTTCTGCAGTTCTTCATACACCATCCCAGTTTATAAATGAACCCTCCTTGAGTTCTGTGCCCCTTCCTAACCTATACAGGGTTTGGAACAGAATTATAGAGGCCTATAGACCATATGGCCAAATATTTTAAAGTTATACTTCCAGTTGACAAATCATTAAATAGAATAGCCTAGCATTCTTCCTTGATACATAAACTGACATGCATAAGCACACAACCTCGAATACCCTGCCCCTGCCCACTGCCCACCTCCATTGCTTGTTCCATCAGGAGATTCTCATATTCTAGATACTCCAGTGAGCATAGCCCTTGTCTGTATTATTTCTTACAACTGCATGCAAATCTATAATTATATCAATGGAAGAGGGAAGGAGAAATAGAAAGACATGACAGATCAAAGTGGAAGGGGGATAAGTGTGTGCATGAGGTATATGGCTGTGCCTAGGACTAGTAGACTCAAATCAAAGGCACTGTAATGCTGGGTTTTCTGCTCTAGAGGCCTGCTCTGTCCCTCTCCTAGCCTGGCTCCTTCTTATAGGGTATGTTAGTCCATCCTGTGATACTATAGTAAAATACCTGAGTCTGGCTATTTATAAAGAAAAGAGGTTTAGTTTTTATTTTTGCTCACAGTTTTAGAGTCTGAAAAGTCCAAGTGAGATGGTCACACCTTGCCCAGACAGCTTCATGTGTTGTCATAACATGGTTGATGCATCACACAGCAGAGAGCATGCAGGAGGTGTGAGGGGCAGGTAGGAAGGAGGCCAACTGTGTGGAGCAGACTAGCTTTATAGCCACCCACTCTAATGGTAATTAATCTGATCCCACAAGAGCAAGAACTTGCTGCCTTCAGACAGCATTAATCCTTCCTCAGGATTCCAGCAGCTCTCTACTATTCCAATGGAAACCAAACTTCACCTTGAAATCTGGTGGGGACAAACTCCTCCTGAGCCATAGCACAGGGGAAGGAGCCCACAGGGCAAGAGTTCTTGTTGATACTTTCTCAGCCCAGATTCTTGTATCCCCTTCTGAAATTGCCTCCTGCGCATTTCCCGGGTTCCCATGGACCTTTGCATTGGGCCCATCCATCTACGCAGGTCTTGTGGTGCTGACTCTGTGTGCAACTCCATACCCAAAGGAGCCAGCTGAGAAGCACGTGGATGGAGCCTGGCTGGGAGCGCAGCTTGTGGTGCTGGTACCTCTGTACAGCAGTGATCTGAGAGAAGAGGGTGGCAGGCACAACATGTCCTTCCATTCAGCCATAGAGTTCTGGAAAGGGGACCAGAAGACGGTAAGGTCAGCGATGACACAGTCCCTGAACACTCGAATGGGATATGGCTCATAAAATGCAGGAGTGGCAAAGGCCAACTACTCCCTTCAATCAACTGCATGCCATTTTGACATCTAACAAAATGTCAGAGACTGAGACATTTAAATCTGACCTAAAGCAAGGTGTGCTTCATTATTTCACTCTTTAACCACAGGCTGTTTGTTGTTCTTTGGAAAGAAGAGCCATTGATTTTGGCATCCAAAACCCAACAGCTCAAAGTACAGCAACATTTTCTGGGGCCTTCTGGCCCAGCCAGGATAGCTGACCAGAGGCCACTGCAGAGAATCTGATACTTATTTCAGGTCTTGATGGGCAGGTGACTTCCTGGTGTGTACAACAGCCCATTCTCAGGGAGAAAGTTACCCTAAGATGTGGGCTCTTGCCAGGTGTGGTGGCGCATGCCTGTAATCCCAGCACTCAGGAGGCTGAGGCAGGAGGATTATTGTGAGTTCGAGACCAGCCTGAGCTACAAAGTGAGTTTAAGTCCAGCCTGAACTGCATAGTGAGACCCTGTCTCAAAAAGACAAAAAAAAAAAAAAAAAAAAAAAAAAAAAAAAAAAAAAAAAAAAAAAAGATGTGCACTCTTATAGTATAAGAGAAGCAGGACAAAGGGGTAGCTAGTCTCAGATCACTGCTTAGAAGATTTTATAGGAGTAGTAGCAGGATCATTTTGCAATCACCAAGTGTTAAATGTTTTGGATCTTCAAGCGTATCTTTTTCTATTCTGGTCTAATTTGTATTTCACAGCCAACTTTTGGCATTACCATTTTAGGCATTAATTTAGGCACTACCTAATTCCCTTCCCAGCAAGATTTTGTAGTACATTATCTCCCTTTAAAATTACTGTATTTGGGCCCTAAAACTCTTCAAACTGCTTTTAGTTAGATAAAATATCACTTGGAAAATTGTCAGAGTTAAAAAAACAAATGAGGCAGGAGACAGTTGAGGTGGATGGCACTGCCCATGTGCACTGCAAACATGACTTGTGCTTGTGGCTGCACGGGGCAAGGGCTTCTACAAATAACTCCTAGAAGGCTATTCTGGAGAATAGGGCCTGACACACAGCAGGACATCAACAGAGTAGGTGACTAGAGCAGCCTCCCAGCTGGTGAGCCACAGCTCTGAGAAAGGCAGTGGTGGCCACTGTCCTCTGGCTGGGTGCTGGCTTCTTTCACAAACATTACTTGCTACATGCACCATATCAGAAATTACCAGGTCCAGCCCCACCTACACTTTCACTCTAACAGTGCCTTGAGCTCCCCCAGGGCAGGAAAGAGACTCATTTATACTTACAGGATGTCTTTAAAACAATTGTGAGGCCCTGCATCTGGTAGGCTCAGGATAAATGTTGAGCAGAATTTGAAGCCTGCTTGTTACAGCTTTCTCCAAATCACTTATTAGCATGGTGAGCAATAAAAGATCAAGGACAGAACTATTGATCCTCCAAATGCCAGGTTGACAATAATTTATTAATCCATATTGGAGGGATAATCCTAAAAGAGAAGACTTGAAGGCATACAACAACTTTTTACATACTAGAAAGCTCATTCTAAGGGTAAGCTAACAACCAATGAATGAAAAATCAAAAAAAGTTGAACTTCTCTGAAGAACAGTGTCATGGGGGAGGGTCTGGGGGAAGGGCAATGTTGATTGCTGGAATAAGGATGAATTTACAAGTTTTCTAGAACAAAATTTGTCAATATGTATTAAAAACTTGAATATATGCAGAAATTTTGATCCAGGTACTTGGCCTCTAGATTTCAGTTACCGACATTTAATCAGATTCACAAATGTCTATGTATAAAAATATTCACAGTTGTAATAGCAAAATGTTTAGAAAAACAGCTTTTGACAGTAGTGTTTTTCTTAGTCTCTTTCCCATTGCTGGGACAAAAGTATATGCAATTTAAAGGAAGAGAGCTTCATTTTTGTCTCACAGATTCAGAAGTCTCACTCCATGGTTGGCAGGCTCCAAGCCATAAGGCACGAGGAAGGGCCAATCAGAGATGATACTCACATCAGGGCAGCCAGGCAACGGAGTGAGAGGAGAGGAGCCAGGGGAGGAAGGATGCCCTTCCAGGACACACCCAGTGACCTCTTTCTAACTGGGCCCCGCCTCTGAGCAGTGCCTTCTGCTGTGGGCTGTCATACGATGAGTCTACTGATGATGATAGCACCCTGCAGATCCAATCACCTTGTAAAAGTACCACCTCTGAGGAGAGTTTTGGAAGATATTCTAGATCCAAGACATAACAGAGCTTCAACAAATCACAATATATTCATCGTTGGGGTGAATAGGACCTCTAATCCTAGCTTTTTGAAGAATCTCCATACTGATTCCCACAGCTAATTCTTGAAAACATTCCAAGGACCTATCAACCAAGCAATAGATAAAGAAGATACAGTATTTTTATAAAATTGAATACTATTCAGCCATAAAGAGGGGTGAACTTGAGACTTTTATATATAAATGGATGCAACTTGAGACTATACTTGTAAATGAAATAAATCACACCCATGTGGTGTACGAATATTGTATTGTCTCCTTGATGTGAGAAATAGAAAGAGTAAATAAGATCTAGACTGTACAGTTGGTATTGTGAAATTGGGAATTATTGCCTAGAAGGGGAAAAGGAAGGAAGGGAAAAGGGAGGGAAATACAAGTTAGCTATACTATTAGTGTCTCTTAGTTCATTGAAAAGGAAGGCTCCAATATCTTTTTGCCCATATCTTGTACTCTGAGTAACTACTTTGAAGATGAGGATATGCAATGCATTAAATTTTGTTATTCTCCTATTATTTTGTTATGAAATATTGTTTTCCCTTTTTCAGTGAAGTAAAATCTGAGTATACCAATTCCCTACATTGAATGTAACCATTATGTGCTGCAAACTTGTACTATAAGAGTTAAAAGTTTAATGTAGTTTTGGTAATAAAAATTATTTTTAATTTTATTAGAAAGTGCTTTTGCTGTTTTTTCCATCACTATCTTTAAACATGTCAGATTGCCCTCTGTGAGTTGGGAAGTTTTAGAGGTTGTTTGTTTTGGTTTGTTTTGGTTTGGTTTTATGGGACTAGGGATTGAATCCAAGGCTTTAGTTGAGAGGCATGTTCCCAGTTTTTTATTTTTTTTTTATTTGGTGACAGGTTTCTCTAAGGTACCCAAGCTGGGCTGGAAATTTCAATTCTCTAACCAGGCCCCCAGAGTGCTAGGATGACACGCGCTGTGCACACCACTACGCCCGGCATGAGGTGGTCTTCAAACCTTTTAGATCTTTCAGTTTAGTCTCCAAACCATGACTAGCTCCTGTTGATAGGTTCTGGCCCTACTATGAATTGCTTCACTATTATGGTGGTCACCTAACAGGTCTGGAGCCCTTAAAACAACAGCTCGCCTTCCCAGAGACCACCTCCCCCTTCTCTCTCACCCTAGGCCTGTATATAATTTCCTTTCACTTTTCCTGTGCCACAAGGGAGACTCCAATCAGCTGCTCAGGTGTCAGTAAACCTGCCCCTCAAACTCCACCCCCGCAAAAGCCCATAAAAGTCTCAGCCTTTGGCTCAGAGGTGTCTGCCTTACTGGGCAGAATTCCTTCTGCTGTAGGCTATCAGCCAACCCTAGCGACTGACATGGGTACTATGCAAGAAAGAATCACAACTACCAAGAAAGGATCTATCACCTCTGTACAAGCTATCTACGTCCCTGCTGATGACTTGACTGACCCTGCCCCTGCTACTACTTTTGCCCATTTGGATGCTACTACCGTGCTGTCCCGTGCTATTGCTGAACTGGGTATCTATCCAGCCGTGGATCCTCTGGATTCCACCTCTCGCATCATGGATCCTAACATTGTTGGCAGTGAGCATTACGATGTTGCCCGTGGGGTGCAAAAGATCCTTCAGGACTACAAATCCCTCCAGGACATCATTGCCATCCTGGGTATGGATGAACTTTCTGAGGAAGACAAGTTGACTGTGTCCCGAGCACGGAAAATACAGCGTTTCTTGTCTCAGCCATTCCAGGTTGCTGAGGTCTTCACAGGGCATATGGGGAAGCTGGTACCCCTGAAGGAGACCATCAAAGGATTCCAGCAGATTTTGGCAGGTGACTATGATCATCTCCCAGAACAGGCCTTTTACATGGTGGGACCCATTGAAGAAGCTGTGGCAAAAGCTGATAAACTAGCTGAAGAGCATGCGTCATAAGAGCCTCCTGCCAGAATAAGCTTTCGTCTGTCCTGCCCTTCACTTTGCTGATAACCCTGAAACCAGTTTCTGTGTAGGCCGTACAAGAGCCTAATTTGAAGACATACTGTGTCTGGAGAGTATTTAAGGTTTCCAATAAAATGTAAACCCCCTCAAAAAAAAAAAAAAAAAAAAAAAAAAAAGTCTCAGCCTTGCTTTCTGTACTGCCCAGGCAGGGGTCCATACAGCGTTGTTCTTGATTCCCATCGTAACTTAAAGGGAAACTTCACAATGTCCGGAGCCATATCCTCTAAGAGCACAGGCCTGCGGGCTGTGCTGGAGTTTGCTGCTGCCACTGGAGCTACTCCTGTTGCTGGCCGATTCACTCCTGGAACCTTCACTAACCAGATCGAGTCAGCCTTCCGAGAGCCACGTCTTCTGGTGGTTACTGACCCCAGGGCTGACCACCAGCCCCTAACAGAGACAACTTATGTCAATCTGCCAACCATTGGTCTGTGCAGCACAGATTCTCCTCTGCGCTATGTGGACATTGCCATCCCGGGCAACAACAAGGGAGCTCACTCTGCGGGTCTGATGTGGTGGCTGCTGTCCGCGAAGTGCTGCGCATGCGTGGCGCCATCTCCCGTGAACACCCGTGGGAAGCCATGCCTTATGTCTACTTCTACCGGAATCTTGAAGAGAATGAAAAAGAAGAGCAGGCCGCTGCTGAAAAGGCTGTGACCAAGGAGGAATTGCAGGGTGAATGGACTGCACCAGGTCCAGAGTTCACTGCTGCTCAGCCTGAGGTCGCAGACTGATCCAAGGACGTGCAGGTGCCCTCTGCCCCCATTCAGCAGTTCCCCAGTAAAGACTGGAGTGCTCAGCCGGCCACAGAAGACTGGTCTGCAGCCCCCACCGCGCAGGCCACTGAGTGGGTAGGAATCACCGCCGAGTGGTCTTGAGCCGTTCTGCCAACGCTTAAGCAAAATGGGAATGAGGCTGATGGAAAATAAAACAATTTGGAAGAAAAAAAATAAGTCTCAGCCTCCCATTGTCTCAGATCAGAGGAAACCCCTCATCTTCCCTTGGATTCCTCCACATCACTTAGAGTCAATGAAGATCTTTTATCTTTCCCATCTCTTTAGTGCATTCCTGAAAACCTAACATCTGTGTTTAGATCTAATTATTCATCTTCAATCTCACTGCTCCCACCAGAATTGAGAATTTCAGTTTTGGATTATACATTTCCTTTCTGTTTGTTTTTCCTGATTCAAATATCTGCTTGCATTCTTACTTTGTATGAATGTTCCTGGGCAATTCTTTATTCATTCATCTGGTAATAAATAAATGGAGAATGAATGTCACTCTTCTGGCCCAGGGATCATCATGTCTTTTGTTGATTACTGCAACAGGTCCTGGTCTGATCTCAACAGTATCATAAGGAATGAATCACAGTTTGCCTATCTTCAGAATCAAAAAATCTAGTCTGTCACAATTGACATGTATTCTTAAGCAAATCACATGATCCCTAGGCATGAGTTTCATCATCTCTAAAATTATGAGAACATTCAGACAGACATGGTAAGCTCAACTGCCTCTGTTACAGGGTAATAATATCATTAAGCTTATTTTATGGATGGTTAACGACTAAGTTCACAGATCAAAAATTAGAGAAAATGAAGGGCTACAAGGACAGCCAATATTTTGGCCTAGATCTTCAAGGTCAGTGAGGACTCAGGGCACAAGAGAACCTGTGCTGTGACATCCTGTAACTCGGTGGTGTCCCAAATTTTCTGTTCTAGGAGATCATGGGGCCACAGAGGAAAGTGATTGAGGATGGATAGTGGGCCTGCAGAGAGTCACCTAGAGAGAAAAAAATCTCTCAGGCTTTCGGAGAGCATATTGATCAAGCAATGGCCATGACTCATCAACATGGCTGACATTGACAAAAGATCTACAAGCTGTTCTACATGGTTTCAGGGTAAATCCTGATGGTTTTGACTGACCTTGTCAGATACAAAAGTTACATTTTTAGTTATATAGGTCTTGCTTTAATTTGATCTTAACCAACCAACAGAAAAGTATAACCACAAGGTATAAAAAGTAATGCTGCATGCTAAGCTATAAAAGCCTCAAGTCAACAACTTCTGACAGTTACCAGTTCTGCTGATTACCTACTAGTATTATGGAGTATTGGACTATATTGGGCTATTTTGCTAAATTCAAGTACCTATAATATTTGAACTGGCATCACGTATGAAAAGATCCTTTAAACACATCTCCAAATATAGCTTCTCTAACTGCAATGGAATACCCATCTCTGACAGAATTAAACAAAATAGGGGATAAAAATGATGGACCATTTTGTAGTGAAAAAAATATATATATGTATATACAAAGTAGTTGGGATAGATATAGAGCTGCTTTCTCTTAGTTCAATAAGAAGAAAGAATTGTACTAATATTGTTTAGACAAGAGGTCATGTCTACATCTTGAACTATGAATAACATCTATAAAGATAACTATATCCAATGTATTAATTATTGTAACTGTCCTACTAACCTATTTTGAAACTGTCTCATTGCTATTTCTTTCCCATTAAAATTGATAAAAAAAATAGAATTATGAGAACAGACTTGATAACTTTTAAGTTTTCCTTTGCCTCAAACTTTTAGTTCTATCATCTAATTTTTAAGACCCCCTAATTTCATTCCATTATCTTTTATCAAAAGCATTTCCTGCTGGATCTTCCCTTGCTTATTCTTTTCTGTCCTAGCTCAAAGCCTGTCTCCTTGATCACTCCAGCACGTGTTGATATAACCTTTCCCAAGACCCAGAGGTTCTCTATGTGTAATCATAAATTGCTAGGTAATAAGATATAATATTTTATGACATAAACATGTCTCATGGTTTCTAGGCCATTTTTGATCACTAAGAGCTACACAGTAAACACCGATGTGTGATTGTTAATCATAGTACCTAAAAGTTATCATGACATTCACTCATTTTTAGTGTGGCAAATGTCTTAAAAGAGCCAATTAGGAACCAGACCTTGTCTTTGGGATGAGGGGACAGCAGAAAGCAGGACATAGCTAGTCTCTTCTCCTGTTGGAACACATGTTCAAGATCACTTATTTCTGGGCTTTTAATTCCAATAATATACAGTTTCCCCTTCACATTCATGGATGCCACATCCAAGAACTGATTATATTCAGAAAAAATTACACTGTATTGAACATGTACAGTTTTTCCTTGTCATTATTCCCCAAATAGTGCAGTATAAAAACTACTGACAAACTACTGACATAACATTTATGTTGTCTTACATGTTGTAAGTAATCTAGAAGTAATTTACAGTATGTGGAAGGATATATGCATGTTATCATGAAAATACTATACTATTTGATAGAAGTGACATGAGCATTTACAAATTTTTGGAGCCAATACTCCATGGATACCAGGGGACAACTGTATAGTGCTACCAGATTGTATGAAACATCCCGTAGAGATTATAGATGGCACAGCCATTGTTTTAAATCACAATTTCTTAAGTTTTATTGCACAGTGCAGTCTATATGTGAAATTCCCTCTAATCAGTGATAATCAATAGGTTCATCTTGCAATTTGAGTGGATTTTGTAACAGCATGCATTGACTGTTTGACCAATATTGGTTCGCTGAGTTGTGTCTGGTTTCCTTATACAGTACCAAAAACCATATTCATATTATCATCAATTTCATTTTAAAACTCTTTATGTTGAATGAGATCATATTTAGAGATAGGGTCTCTAAGAAGTAATTAATTAAAAATGAGGCCCTTAGAATGGGTCATCATTCAATCTGATGGTGTCTTAAGGAACAGATCATCAGGCGCCAAGAGCAGAAGTGCCCAGTGGGAGGACCACATAAAGAGGCATGCAGACTGTGGCTACTTGGAGCCAAGGACAAAGGAAACTGTTTTTACTCTTGGGCCCTTTGACCTTGGACATCTAGCCTCCAGAACTGTGAGAACATAAGTTTCTGTTGCTTAAGTCTGTGTTGTTTTGTGTAGGAAGCCCTAGTACATCCACACAGAAGCTTTCTCATGCCGACCCTCTGTGCCAATGGCCTGTGCACCAGCTGTCCTTGAACACAATCTTCCCTTCTCTGTCTGACAGGCTAGCTCACATGCACACACATGTGGCCCTTCTTCACAAAGAGCTATGCAGCTAGTTTGCCTGTGTGCTGGAATTGCCCCCAGGGCATATTTTCAGTGAGGTTTTAGGCCAAGAATTTACTAAAACACCTCCTTCTTTGCTTCATTATAAAGGGTTCATATTGTGAGCTAATTAATTGACCTCTTTACCTCCTCAGTGCCCAGTACAGCACTAAGTGAGAAGGTATTAAATAAGCAGATCAGCTAAGGCTGTACAGTAATCATTGTCCATTCCTCCTTTGTGCTCTGTAGCTCTTGGAGGCAAAGCACAGTCTGCTCTGATAGATTTATGTCCAGCAACCTCCTGGTCTCTGGTCATAATTTCCTGCATAACATTGGTTTGGATGTCATTTGTGTTGGTTAAGCTTGACTGTGTCCATTTGAGTGGCTTAGGAGCCACATAAGAGATTAGTGGAGGATACTTTTGGGTGGATAATGGTGGTGAGTCTAGGTGGGTCATAGAGGCATGGCCTTAGGTGCCACATCTAGTCACATCCCCTTCTTCTTTGGCACTGTTCCTATGCTCTGCTTCTCTCCTGCCATGAACTAAGCATCTGTTCCCTGGCATGTCTTTCTGCCATAAGAGTCATGTCTGGAAACCAAACAAGCCCTGAGTAACAATCTTTGAACTTGTGAGATAAATTGAATATTTCCTTCTTTAAGTTGTGAATGTTGGGTAAGGTGTTCTATCAACAAAAAAGATGACTAGGGTTAGGGATATAGCTCAGTGGCATAAGTGCCTGCCTGGCAAGTGCAAGGTCCTGAGTTCAATCCCTGATAGTGAAAATAAAAAGGAAAAGAAAGAAAAGCTGACTAATGCAGAAAATTGGCACCAGGAGTAGGGTTGTTATTGGGATTATCTGATGATACCATTTAGAAGCTTTGGAATGGACTTGTGGAAGAAGTTTTGAAAGATTTGGAGATGTGGGCTAACATAGTCCTGGAATGGAGTAAGCAGGTCTACTAGGCCATCTTAGTCAGAGCTCTGCAGATCAGAATGGTGGCAAGAATGCAGACAGCAAAGTTTGGGTTTGTGACATTTTTTGGGAATGAAGATTCTCTTATGAGTTGAACTAGAGGACATGTATACTATACCTGGGCAAAAACATTTCTTTATATTTTTTCCAGGTCCTGAGGCTTTGCAGGAGACTGAGAATAAGGGTGGTGGACTATTGCCTGGGCAGCAACCAGGGTTCCATCTCCAGTGTGTCATGCCAGCTCTGCTCCTGGGGCGCTAAGACAGGGATTGAGACTGGGCATGGTGGCATGCACCCGCAACCCTAGCACTTGGGAGGCTGAAAGCAGGAGGACCACCATGAATCCAATCTGTGTAGTGAGGCCCTGTAGACCCTGCACTAAATATATATTTTTAAAAGGAAGGGTATGAACTAATTGACGTGGCTGAGAAAATTTCAAAGCATGATGTTCAGCCTATGACACAAGAACTTCTGGCTGCATTTAGCCAGATTTATAGTAAGACTTGAGGGCAAAATACTCAGCAGAAAAATTTGCAAACCTTAAAATTTGAAAACCTTAAAATGTGAAAACATTAAATTCATGATTTTGAATGAATCATGTGTAAAGATGAAGCAAAAGGAGATATGGCTGCTGAAGATATTAACACCATTACAAAGTACAGGAGCAAGAAGAAAAATACCTTAATGACATTTCAGAAATCATCAAGAGCCCTCCAACTGTGGGCTCAAATTTGCAAAAGTGTAAACATTTCCTTTAAGAACAGATTCCTTGAGGCCAACAGGAATCAGTTCTCTAGGACTCATTTCAATGTGCTCAGACATCCAGGTACTCAAAGGCCCCTGCAGCCTCGGTCAATTGGGGCCTGGCTACTGCTCCAAGTAAGAGCAGACCTTGGTATTATTCATTTGATGCTGATTTTACAAGCATAAAGAATGCAAGAGTTGAGGAATAAGGAAAGTTTCTATCCTCATTTTAAGAAAAATTATGGGAGACCAGGCAAAGAGCCCATAAGAGTACAGTACCTGAAGCTGTGGAAATAACACTAATGGTACAGTGGACAACCAAAAAATTGGAGATTCTTGGAACATAGTTGTCTAGCAAGGAAAGTTGCAGCCCTTCAGCAGAGCCAGCCCGAGCTAGAAGCCAACTGGGCTGCATGTGGTAGAATACAGTGGTGGAGTTTCCCAAGCCCTTTGGAATTCACATGTGCCCCAGAAGCCATATGTGGAGACACAGAACTTAACATCTGCCCTGCTGGATTTTAGGGTTTGGTCTGATTCTTTTCTATCTCCTTATCCTTCACTTTTGTTTACCTTGTGCCATTTTACCTTGGGATTATGTAACTTGCTTTTGATGTTTACAGAGATTCACAGCTAAGAGTATGTTTTGAGTCTTAGAAGAGATTTGGGCTTTTGAAAAAATACTGAAATTTTTGAGATGTGAGGAAGAGCTAGATAGTTACATCATGGTAGGAAGAATTATGATCTTGTGTTTATCTTGGATCAAGTACAGTTTAACGATATAATTGGATGTCATGTTGACAAGCAGTAGGATGTTATGGTTAAACCTGATGGTGTCAACTTGATTGGCCGAGGACCTACCTAAAGGATGGTAAAACAACACTTCTGGATGAGTCATGGAGGGGTTATTTTGGGTACTCTGTCTGGTGCCTCCCCCTTTCTCTTTCTATCCCTCATGACTGTTTCTCAGCCTCTACGTACTAAGTATCTTTGCTGTGCCATGCTCCTCCATGATGGCAGTTGAGCCAGCCAGCCCTAGACTGAGAAACCCTGAAATGATGGGTCACAGAGCCAGAAACGGCTAATAACATCATTTTAGCAATGTAAAAACTTATCACAGTGTAAAAAACACATTATTCTTCCTAAAGTATATATTTAACATTGAGCAATATTTAAGCTTTCTTTGGTCACAATTTTTAAGAAAAAAATTCACTTTCTATTAGTATGTATTTCAGTTTCATTTTAAAAAATATTATATAACCTCACATATTTTCCCCCAAATATGCTGTTTGTTCCTTTGGCAAAATTATAGTCAGTATATTGTAGTAATAGTTTGGCTTACTGTCTTCTTTTTTTAAAATTAACTTTATTGAGAAAAAAAATTGCAATGAGCCAGTTTCAAAACAGGTTTGTAGGAGAGTTACAACAATACATTGCATATTATTGTCTTTGTAGTAGCACAAGATGCAGACATAATATCCTGTCCAAACACTATCAGTACAAATCTTTCTTCACATTGAATTAAGAGAAAGTAGCTACTTTCCTATTTCATGTATATGATACAAAATGGTCCTTCATTTATATGTCCTTATGGCTTACTGCCTTCTATAAATTTCACAAATTGTTTCATGCCAGAAAAAAATTTTATGTGTTAGGTAAAAATATAACAATGAACTTACGCCATCATGAACATTGGGTCCAAAGGAAAATATAAATAGGGTCACAGGCTATTACATAGTGATTTAATCTCTCTAAAATCTCACTACTGACTGAGAAACAGAAGAGTGGGCTGCATATGTGAGTGTGTATGATTCTTCAGCAATAACTGAGGATGAATCTATAATGATTTGAGATAGTCTAAAAAATGCTTTCATTTAATAGAACAGCCCAAAATTAGACAGTACTTTTAAGCATGGTGATTTTTATTTTTTTCTTGTCTTTTTTGTTTTAATTTATTTTAAAGAATATAATTAGAAAAGGTACACATTTACAAGACCAAGTTAAGGGGTATTCAACCATGGGCTTTGTACTACACATTACTGTCCTTGATGTAGTTGCTCAGATCATAGATATCAGCATACAGAGTTAGTTAAGATGAAAATGCTAAGCATTAGCTGATATTTTTAAAAAACTGATATAAATTAGTAGTACAATCATCTCAGCCATGCTATATATACACTTGCATGTTTCCCCCTCCTTTTTCTCCTATCTTTTTTATTTTTTTTAATTTTTATTTTTGTTTTATTGAAATACAAATATCAATGAGATAGTTTTAAGATACCTTGACAAGATGGATTTGATAAATTAATACACTGCAAATTGTTTTCATAATGTTTTGGTATCATAGAAGGTGCATACATGATATTATACTTGCAGACATTATTACACTGTATGTCTCTTCTCAGTACATAAAGAGAGTGTAGCTCTTTGTGTATCTTATTTTTTATATCTGAATTACATCAAAGATTCAATAATTCATACTTTCTACCTTGTTGTTTTCCTAGTGGTTGTCCATAGTACTAGAAACTGACATAATATCCTGTCCAACCACCATTAGTGCAAATCTTGCCTCTCATAGAATTATGTAGAAGCACGGCGTTATCTATCCCAACTGTACTGTCTATACACACACATCATGATTCTTCCTTTCTATACCCCTTCCTTTGTCTATACCTGTCAAAGATGGGCACTCTATTGTCATTCAACTCGTTTAGGTGCTTGAACTCGATGACACAATCCAACACAGTCCAGCATTCCACAATAGTGAGCTATCTGAAGAAGTTGTCAACCATAGCCATTTACAGCTCAACTTAATATTATGGCCCCACGATGTATACTTCATTTTTATACTTTTCTGCTGGATGGTTAAGACCTAGATAGAGCGAGACTTATGTACCAACACATGTACTTTATGTTTCTTATGAGGTCAGTGAAGTCCCCTCAGGGTTTATGTTGTAGTCTTGTACCTTATTCTGTAGATCCTGTCTGTGTCATCCATGTGGATGAGTCACGGCCAATGCTGGACCAGTTTGCTTTCTGTGAGAGCCTGAGAGAAAGTTTTTTCTCCATGTGACTCTCCCCAAGCACACTATAGAACTTCGATCTGTTTCCTCTGTGGCTCCATAATCTCCTTGTTCAGAAAACTTGGAGCTCAACTGAGTTTTATGATGTTGCAGTTTAGGTTTTGCTATGTCCTGAGTCTTCGCTGACCTTGAAAGGCTAGGGCTAAAATGTTGGCTGGCCTTGTGGCTCTTCTATTTCCCCAACTTTAATCTGTGAACTTATGTTGTTAACCATCCAGAAGAAAAGCTGATTAGTATCCTGCAGCATATGCCATTCACTTTGTCTTATTGGACTCAATTGATTTTAGTTGTTGTTGTATGTTTCCATTTGTATTTCTGCTTTTCTCTTTCCTATCTTTTTTTTTTTCATGTATGTATTTGGTATGGGGTCTCTCTCCTCAGCTCACACTCATAGTGATCCTCATGTTTCAGCCTCCTCACTGCTGGGATTACAGGTGCATGCTATCATGCCCAGACTCAGTTGTAGGCTCAGCACACCCCAGGGGCAGGGCCAGTTAGGTGCACAGGACTGGAGATTGAACCCTGGTTCCTGAGCTTACCAAAGCAGGTGCTTAGTTCATTGAGCTATCTTGCCATCCCTTTTTTCCTATCTTTTCTCCTTTCTCTCATCTTCTTTGTTTAATCCTTAAGTTCAATTTCTGAGCAAACACTTATAAAATAATTACAGGTAGAAAAGCAGCTTTCTTATATCTGTCCAAATAATCACAGTTTAATTATAGAGGACCATAAAAGGCATTTATTAGAGACATAATTAGTATCATTAATGTGCCTTTCAAGAAATAATGCAAAGAGAATGATGGTGATATAAGTGAGCATCCTCTCTTTGTTTTTTCCAGTTAGTCAATTGTTGCCCTAATTTCCCATTTCTTTTCTTTATTCATGGACCAGAATTTAAGCTACTTATATACAATAAGGAGCTAACTTCCTGGGCATGAAAGTGAGCTTAAATTTCCTCATCAGAGGAGGATCCACATGCTTCAGTCCTTTAGTGACTAATACTGGTTTTGAATGACTATGATAGTTTTGGATGAGAGTTGAGTCAGTATCACCAGAGCTCCTGGCATGCGTGTGCTGAAGGACGAGAAATGGTCTGAACCAGTCACTGCAATATTATTGCTGTGCTCTGACTTTCCAAGTGAGTTCATACATTCCAGAGGGCTGCAAGAGGCTAGAAGAAAATATGAAGACTTCTCTTTATATATTTTTGTCTCATGCTTTTGTACTTTCTATTTCCAGGTATGTACTCTGAAGTACACACCATATAGGAGGAGTCTATCATTTATAAGCACTCAGCTCTTTCCTATTGATGAGACATGGAACCAAAAAAACTCTTGGACATATTTTTGAACAGATGGGATGGAAATACCCCAATAAAACAGATAAAACAAAGTCCCTCAGATGCCAGAACACAGAGGTATCCAAAAGCACAGATCACCTTGCTTATGCTACCTTGGGAAAATATCAAAATGATGATCTAGTGGGAAATAAGGCAACCCATCCAAAGGAACCATTCTTGAGATTTCTCGTGAGTCTGGTGCCCTTGTCTGAGGTTGCTGGTGAATGTAGACTCATGGGAAATTCCTTATCAGGTGTTCTGGTCTCAGACTTCTATTTCCTTTGTTTGGAAATTCTTGGGCTTGTAGCCCTCAATACCTTCAAACTTCAGCCAAGCTACACCAGACATTAAAACAAGGGCATCTTTCCCGGCCTTTGGCCAGTATGTTGTTTCAGACAGTCACAGGTCAAATATTCCTGAAACCCCACTGGATCTTTCTTTCTCCTGGCCACATAAAGCCATTTCTGCCAGGGCTACTGGGGTTGGTAGACTGAGGGTGCTGGTCTTCCCATTACTGCTGACCCCACTGCAGCTGTGACCCAGAGCCCTCCAGCAATCAAATCCACAAGTTTGCATGCTAGAGATCAAGCAATGTGCCCTTTTCATACTCCAGTGAGCTCCCCAAGTTGCTATTTATGTCCCTCATTATAGTGAAGCACACCTCTAGAGGCTTTCACTTCTGCTACTCACTGCAGTACTATGGGTGTTGGCAGCCTTTCTGTTCAAGGGATCCTTCTGAAACTGAACTCTCCTCAGTCAGTGATGTGACTAGGATCCTATTGTCAATCCAACAGTGATCATCTTCTTAGTCTAGCCAAATCTTTAAACACTTTCCAGAATATTGTCTGGTTATTCCTTTATTCAGATTTTTTTTTTTTTTTTTTTTTTTTTTTTTTTTTTTTTTTTTTTTTTTTTTTTTTTTTTTTTTTTTTTTTTTTTTTTTTTTTTTTTTTTTTTTTTTTTTT
>PVKA01028071.1:0-29801 GCA_004027165.1 Ctenomys sociabilis
GATTGGCTTCTGTCACTCTGCTTGCTGCTTAGCCCACCAAAAATACTATATAATCCTGAGCGAACAAAGGCTCGGGGTCACTGTGGCCTAGTTGCCTGGTGGCCCTGTGTCGACACAGCCTCTGGAATAAATCCTGAACTTCCACAAGGCCTCGGCTCTTGGTGTCCTTCCTTCCGCGCCCGATCTTGGACCTAACATGAGCAATATCTGTTTCTTTCTCTTCTTTGTCATAAAGCAACTAGCTATGTGATCCAGAGCTAAACATTTAATGTCTCTAGATTAAGTGAGTGCCATGCCATTTATCCTAGTTAAGAAGATCATGTGAAACATTACTAGTAGGTTTTGATACAGGAACGTGAGTCACCACCTAGCAGGGAAGAGGTGCCTTGTACCTAGCACTGCTCCTCAGATGTTGGAAGAGGCCAAGGTAAGGTGACTGCAGATGATGGAAGTCTGGATTTCTTCCTCACACACCTGCCAGGTAGAGTGTGCCAGCATATGGGGGACCAGTAGAGTGTGACTCGGACAGTCCAGTCCTGATGCTAAGGAGCCGGGATCTTTATATTCACATTGTATGTGCTTGATAGTAAAGCACTCTATCAACTTGTGCATCTATTTTCCTATTTGTCAAAATACAATCATATACATATATGTAACATAATGTAAATAAATTTACTAAAAGATGCTAGAACAGCACATTTCTAGTTGTCTGTCTTCCTTACTTGACTATTAGAAGCTGAAAGCTAAATTCCAATTTCAAATGATAAAACTGTTCCATCGCATGTTCTTGATACAACTGCTTATATTATATTTATGTGTTTATTTTGTATTTATATATCAGTGAACTTTTATATTTCTATTTGAAATAAGGAATGATGAATAAATATTGTTTCCTTGAAAAATATCCCCACTTTATTAACTAATCATTACTTTTAAAATTAAATTACGTGTTATTTTTAACAAATCTGAAGCATATTTTCTGAGAACAATACCACCTCTCATTAAAATACTGAGAATGCATTTTATTCTTTTCTGGAGTCCTCATTGGAACTAAAATTTCAGGCTAAAGGTTCTTTTATCTATTAAGGAGTTGATTCAAAGAAGAAGGGATATTGGAATCTAATTCCTGGGCTCTGCTTTTCTGGAATATAAAAATTCAGTGACTGGGCCCACTAAGATTTCTCTGGTGATTTTCATTCTAATTTTACATACCAGGAAACTACTTCCCAAACAATAATGCTGTCAATCATGAGAAACATTCATTTGGAAGGACCATGATAAAAGAAAGAAAGAATAACAATAGATCTGTTCTTTTCCAGAACAGGAAAGATGCATTTAGAAAAAGAGAGCTTTTGTTTTCTGCTTCCTTTCCACATGCAGTGAGTGGGGATGCTTTGTAATGAGAAGGTGGTGTGGGGGCCACCTTTCCGTGCCCCACAGTAATATATTGGTAAAGAACAGATCTCAGCATGAGACATTATTAGTTTCACTTCCATTGAACCTTAAACAAGTTCTTCTTCTTGAACTAATCTGAAAAAAAAATTAAAATAGAAGCTCCTTTGCTCAAAACTATTGTTTCTCATCATAATTCAAGAAAAGACAAAGATATAAAGAAGGGCAGACCTATTGTAATGAATTACCTATGAATTAGCTACTTAAGTAGTGGAGGGTTATCAATAAATATAAACATAAGCTGGTGATTGGGACATAGAAAAATCTGACTTTCTCTGTTTTTCACAGCCTGTCATGACCACCAAGGCCCTGAAAGTAGATAACCATACAGAAACAACCTACTTCATTCTGCTGGGATTTCCTATAGGACCTGCCTTGCAGCTTCTACTCTTCTCTGTATTCCTGGCTGCCTACCTGCTGACATTGTTAGAGAACTTTCTCATCATCCTCGCCATCCACAGTGATGCACAGCTGCACAAGCCCATGTACTTCTTCCTGAGCCAACTGTCTTTCCTGGAGATGTGGTACGTCACAGTCATTAGTCCCAAGATGCTGATAGACTTCCTTAGTCATGACAAGAGCATTTCCTTCAATGGCTGCATGACTCAGCTGTATTTCTTTGTGACCTTTGTCTGCACTGAGTACATACTTCTTGCCCTCATGGCCTTTGACCGCTATGAGGCCATCTGCAATCCACTACGCTATCCAGTCATCATGACCAACCAGCTCTGTGTTGTGCTGGCAGGGGCATGCTGGTCCTGTGGTCTCATGACTGCCATGATTAAGATGGTTTTCATAGCCAGACTCCATTACTGTGGTACCCCTCAGATCAATCACTACTTTTGTGATATCTCTCCACTCCTCAATGTCTCCTGTGAGGATTCCTCTCAAGCCGAGCTGGTAGACTTTTTCTTGGCCCTCATGGTTATTGCTGTGCCTCTTTGTGTAGTGGTGGCATCTTATGTCATCATCCTTACCACCATCCTCAAGATCCCCTCTGCTCAGGGTCGTCAGAAAGCATTCTCTACCTGTGCTTCTCACCTAACCGTTGTAATCCTCTTTTATTCCACCACTCTTTTCACTTATGCCCGTCCCAAGCTCATGTATGCCTACAATTGCAACAAAGTGGTCTCTGTTCTCTACACTGTCATTGTTCCACTCTTGAACCCCATTATTTACTGTCTGAGGAACCGGGAAGTAAAAGAAGCTCTCAAAAAGACTATGTTTTGCAATAGAAGTGGCTCTCAGGGAAATGGTGATTACACTAGTTAAAAAAAAAAACAAACCCCTCCAGCATTAAATGCAAATATGATTACCACACACTTGATCCCTCAGTCTTACCTTTATGTATCCATCAACATTCACTAATCTGCTGTATGTATATGAGCACACAAATTGTTTCTTATCACTAAATGGAATTAAGGTCCTTAATTAGTAGTCCAGAGTGCAAAAGCTTAAGTCAAACTTCCAATAACATATCTCTTTATGCTCACTAAGATTATGATTTAACAAAATATATCAAGTGTCAGTGAGTATGTGGAGCAAGGGATACACACACTTCTAATGTGAATGTGAAGCTGCATTTCTCCTTTGGAAAAGCCTGGGAATTTCTGGAAAATTTATTATATCATGTGACCCAACAGAATTACTTCTCTTTGTTGTTGCTTGTTCATTTTAAAAAGTGTTATTGCTAATTTTGGATTGTAATACTGGGATTAGGGATATATCTCAGTAATGTAAGTGCCTGCCTGGCAAGTGCAAGATCCTGAGTTCGATTCAAAGAAACAAGGTGATGTAGGTACTGATAACATTCAGCATAGGGAAACTGTACCTGTGCACAAAATATTTGCTTCTTCTTTTTGGCATTCCTCTCCATTCCCTTCAACCTATCCTTCTGTCCTTATTTAAAACATTGCTTCCAGGATTTCTTTTACTCTTTTTTCTCATTCCTCTATTCTCTATTTTCTTTTTTCCCAGTCCATTCCTTCTTTTCCCCCACTCCTATCCCATGCTCCCTTTCCCATAGAATATGCCCTTCCCATTTCCCAATATTTATTATACATTTGGGTCCTTATTTACATTTTGCCAAAACATTACTTCTATGTTTACACAAAAGAAATGAGTAATATGTGTATATACAAAAACTTGTACACATCCATTCATACCTGCATTATTCATAACAGTAAGATGAAAGCAACATAAATGACTATTAACACAAATAAATATGCAAAATGTGGTATAGACATAAATAAATATGACACTTCATAAATAAATCCTGAAACCATGTTAAGTGAGAAAACTCAATCACACACAAAAACACACATTGTTTATTATTTATATGAAATATTCATAACCGAATCTGTGGAGATAGAAAATGAATCAGCAGTTGAATTGAGAGCTAAACATTCAGTACCCCTTGCCAGGCTCAGTCAGATTCTTGGGTGATAGCACAATTCATACAAGAGGGCAAGGTGCTTCTTAATTAAAAAAAAAAAAAGAAGCCAAATATTCCCAACCTCTAGAATACATTATTTTCAGCAATTTGATTACTTTTGTATGACTATTTAATTTTAAACTCTACAGTAAACATTTGGTGCAGGTATTATAGTTTCTCTATTGCTTAATCAAAATGTACTAGTTAAGATTTCATGGCTGTTTCCATAAAGGATATTCAAAGTTGCTGAGTGGTAGTTAACAGAAGATTGTTAAGAAAAGGTTTTAGCTATGAGGTAAAAACCTTCCTTATATTGATGCTATTCAACTTTATAAATAACTGCTTCTATAAGCTTAGAAAATTGGTTTCTTCCTTATATTCCAGTTTCATTATTTTGAATTCAGACCACAAACTAAATCCCATCCAATGCTGAATTTGTCCTGTTCTTTGTCCTCACTAATTGGGTTAATAAATGCTTAGTATTTCTAAATTGCTAAAAGAATAAATTCTTAGTGTTCTCACCACAAAAGTAAGTTAATGAGGGTGTGGAAAATATTAATTGCCTTATATAAATCTCTCTAAAATATGCATAAATCAAAACATCACTATTATGCCATATAACTACGTCTAATTATTATATGTCAGTTAAAAATTTGTATCACAAGATGGGAGAAAGAAGGAATTCAAATAAGAATTAAGATCTTTTGCACATGTGATAACTCCCAGGATGAGTACAATCATTGTGTATTGTGAACATAGACTAATAAAAATCAAAAGTAAATAATATTTTTACAACAATAAAAATAATTCAAACCATGAAATTTGGGTTTTAAGTGATCAGGGCAGAGATTTTTTTCCCTTTTAGTTCTATTCATCAATTTAGACTACAAGCATATAATATGATTGTATTTCTGTTTGCTTAACCCCTTGCAGGAGCTTTGCCTTTACACAGCCACAAAATTCCACTTAGTCTGTGTTACAGAAAAAAAAAAAAGACAACAAAAACTTCTTTTTCTTTTTTTTTGTATTTGGTACAGGCTCTTTTCACAGCTTGCACTCATAGTGATCTTCCTACTTTCAGCCTCCTCCAGCTCTGGGATTACAGGTATGCACCATCAGGCCAAGACTCGGTTGCTTGCAAGGCTGGGTCAGCATGTGGTGAAAAAATAATAATTTTTGACTGGAATTTCTTTTTCTTTTAATTGATTTTATTGAGAAAGAAATAGCAATGAGACAGTTACAAAACAGGTTAGTAGGTCAGTTACAGTAATTAACACATTGCATATTGTTGTTTTCCTAGATGCAGATATGATATCTTCTAACTTGAATTTCTTAGGAAAAAACATATTGAGACTGTGGAGCCAGTATGCTTTTGAGTGGTTCTTTCTTTCTCATATAAAGACAACTTAATGCTCTCAGTGATGGAAATAATGCTCCGCATTATTTTAGACCAAACAAAGGCTTCACTCTCATAAGCATGACTCCAGATCCCTTGTCTTCTGAACTTCTTTGCCAACCATACCACAGAGATTTATTAATCTACTTTAAGCAGTGTTTCTTTTACCAAATAATCTAACCTTCAATTCCAACCTTCGCGCATTCAAGTTCTCCCATGCTGGCAGCTTAGGTGGGAAGTTTGGGTGATTGCATTGCTCTTTCAGGATATTTGGTCCCTTTTCCAACCACACTGAAAGGAGAGAGGCCAGCTGTCCTCTGGGCCCTGAGGTTACTGAAACAAAGGCAAGTAGGTAAAGAACAGTCTGACTTTTAATCATATAGTGAAATCATCTAAACCCTGTTGAAAATGATTTTATACAATAAAATATTTTTGTTTGTTTTATTTTTTAAAATGTTATTTGATGAATTGTTTTTTAATTTTTAAGTCTGAATTAATTAATAGTTAATTTAATTTTTTGAGCTAGGGTCTCATGATGTAATTCAGGCTAATCATGTTCTCATTTTTTTTAAATTATTTATTGATTTATTTGGTACAGGGCCTTGCTATGCAGCTCTGATTTGTAGTGATTCTCTGGTCTCAGCCTTCCCAGCACTGGGGTTACAGGCATACACCATCACCTCCAGTTTCGGTGGTCAGCTTGGTACCTCTGGAGTTTCAGGGACTGCATGGCATGCATTACCCAAGATCAAACCTGGGTCCTTGCACTTCCCAGGCAGGTGCTCAGGCCACTGAGCTATCTGCCCACCCACTTGGGCTCACTTTTGTAGCCCCCAGGCTGCACTCAAACCTGTAGCCATCCTCCTGTCTCAACCTCCCAGCATTCCTAGTGTGGGGATTACATGCACGCACCACATCGGCTAGATGAATTCTGAAAATGTTCAGGGTTGTCAAACAGCGATTGTTACATAAAACATTTCCATTATCTCATACTATTCTCTTGTGCCCTTTTGTGCTAAATTCCTCAGTCCTAAGATTAGCAAGAACAATGGGTTTTCTGTCACTTAGGCTGAGATTTTTAAGACATTTTTAAAATTAGAATCATATAATATAAGGGCCAGGGATACAGTTTAGTGGCATAAATGCCTGCCTAACAATAAGTGCAAGGTCCCAAATTCAATCCCTAGTAGCACACACACACACACACACACACACATCATATAACATATGATATATAAATATATAATACATAAACTATACCACAATTACTTAACATAAATTGTATGATGTTTCACAATGTCTTTATATGTACCAGTTTACTTGGAATTGATGAGTAGTGTTCCATTGTGTATTGCATTTTTTTTTTTTATGCTACTGGGGAATAAGATAGCTTATTCCACTAAGCTATCTCTGCAGCTCTATTACATTTTTTCTATTAATTAGATAACTGATATTTCATTGCTTACTTGCATGTTGTTTTTATGTATTTGGTACAGCATCTCCCTACACAGCTCAGACTCACAGCAATCCTCCTGTTTTCAGCCTCCCCGGTGCTGGAATTACAGGCCTGTGCCGTCACGTGTGTGCCAGGGATAGAACCCCAATTCCTGCACTTGCCCAACCAAGACCTTAGTCTGCTGAACTATCTCGGTGGCTCTTACTTGCAATTGTATAGATCACTGTTGCCTTTTTCTAATCTTGTTCTTTTATCTGGCAATTGGCCTTTTCTGAATGACAACTTTTTATATTCTTTTTTCTTTTATCTTTTGTGCATCTGCTGGGGTTTACCATGAGTTTTCAATAAAATCACCTCTTAACATTCCAATGTAAATTGATAATGTCTTACACTTAGTCACAGAAAATTTTCACACTTCCACTTATATAAAATTTCACATTTTCACTTATATAAAAAGTTATACTTCATATCTTTATCATTTTTGTTGTAGATATTAAATACAACAAAAATGATATTTGACATTTACACAAAGATCAAAGTGGTTTTACATGGACTGTTACACCACTGCATTTAGAATAGGGATAAAAAACCTCTTAGAGACAAGTGTCCAAACTGCAACTCAAAGGCCAGCCAAATAGCTCAGTATATTAAAGTGCCTGCAAGCAGGCACAGGGGCCTGGGATTCTATCCCAGGGCTTTCCATGCCAGCCCTGCTCCTATGCACTCTGAGATGGCGGTTGAGACTGAGTGTGGTGGTGTGCACCTATTATCTCAGCTCTTGGGAGGCTATACACAGGAAAATCATTATGAGTCCAATGTAGTAGTGAGACTCTGAACACTCTGTAAACCTTTCTCCACCAAAAACAAAAACAGAAACTGAGACCCAAAACCCACTAACTAATGCAAAGTGCCAATCCCATAAGTAAATCTGAATACTGAATTTTTTATTTAGAAAAAATAACTCATTTTATATCTTTTTTTGAAGAGAAAAAATACAATAACACATATGCTATAGATTTTCTATCACTGATTTAGAATATCATTGCCCTTACTTTTACCATTTCTCTCTGTGTGTGCGTGTGTCTGTGTGTGTCTGTGTGTGGTTCTGTGCGTGGTTCTAGGAATTTAATTATTGAACCATGAAGCCAGGACCTCAGGACCTTCACACTGAGCTTTAACCTTAACACTGTTCATTATTATTTTTTAGGTCTCTTTCAGAGTCAACAAGCTGTCCAAACTAGTCTTGAATTTGCAGTCTTTCTGTTGCAACCTCCAAGACTGCTGAAATTGTAACCATGTGCTACTATGCCTGTATTTACCATTATGGTGTTTGTTTTTGTCTTCCTTTCACGTGTTCTTATATTGCTTAGTATTCCTTTCTTTCACTTGAAGAACTTCCTCTACCATTTTTAAATAGGTAGGTGCCGTGCTAATGAATGTCTTAAATTGTTTTATTCTGAGGGATATATTTCTTCATTTCTGAAGGACAGCTTTACTGGGTACAGTATTCTTGGTTGCAGGTTAGTTTTTCTTTCAATACTTTGATTATGCTATCCAGATTCCTACTTGTTTGCATCTAATAATACTTTTATGCTGGTTCATTTGTATGTGACAAATCTTTTTTTTTCTGTATTTTTTAATTCTGTATTTAGGGCAGGGCCTACAGGGTCTACAGGGTCTTACTATGTAGATCAGACTCTTAGTGACGCACCTGCTTACAGCCTCCCAAGCGCTGGGATTATAGGCACAGGCCACCACGCCCAGTCTCCATCATCATCCCAGCATCCCGTGGGCATGGCTGCCATGGCACACAGGAGATCAGATCCTGGCTGCTGTGCTCTGCATAAGCAGGCACTTTAGTCTGCTGAGCTGTCAGGTCGGCCCTGTAATGAACCTCTTCTCTCTTTTTTCCAAGATTCTCTCTGTTAACTTTTGAACATTTGATTATAATACACTTTGCCATATTCTTTTTTGGTTCAGCACTGTTTGGGGGATGTGTTCACACATCTAAATTATATGCAGTGTGATGGGAAAATACAATGCATGTTTAAATTTTTGAAAAAGTATTTATTATAATAAAAAAAACAGATTCTCTTAATCTTTGTCAAATGCTCTTCCATTGAATACATTCTTGCTACTTTCTGAAGCACTTCTGAAAGTGCTCTTTCATGAGTGGATTCTATTGTGCAGCGTCAGTGGCTTTTCACAGTCATTTTCACTCTGGGGAAGAGCCAGAATCCCACAATGCCAGATCCAGAACTGCTTCAGCCAAGTGGCAAGAACTATCACATAAATGATCTTGTAATCAGCATAGCATTCTCAAATGAATTAAAAGCAATCCACTTTTTGCTGTAATATTTTCTAAAATTAAACACATTTAAAAAAATATTTTAAAATTTAATTTATTTTTATTCTGAAGATAAAAATAAAAGCAAGACCAAAAATCAGAAACAGGGTAACAAGTATAATAATGTTATATACTTGTTACCCTGTTTCTGATTTTTGGTCTTGCTTTTATTTTTGTATGTTATACTAATATGTATAATATTTATAATAATCTGTGATAATATGTTACCGATTTTCAAAACAAGAATAGCTGATTAACAATATTTTGCTCAGACCTTTTACATCAACACTTGTCCCCCGACTGAGAAAGCATCCAGCCAACTAACAATTCATGTATTCTTGTACCTTATGTTGTCTCATGGATCCCTTGTTCACTTTTTATTCCTTTGACCTTTTTTGCTGTTTATTGCTGTTATGGTTTGTGTCTAGCTGTGCCCTTAAACCATCATGAGGTCATGGGGTGGCATCTAGAGTCTGTGATTAATTCATGATGCTGGAATTATGGATGTGATTGCTGCTAGGATTATGAATGTCAGAGCTACACCCAGCCTGGGACAGATAGCCTGAAGGCATAATAAGGGAGAAAGGCTTTCTCTCAGCCTCTCTTGCTCCTGCAGCCTCTGCTCCTTCCTTTGCTCTTTGCAGTTTTCCACAACCATGATCTGCTGCTTGCTGCCATGTACCAATCTGTCTTGGAGCCAGCTGAGTATGGGCTGGAACTTCCACAAACTGCATAAACCTTACTTCCTTGATTTGGGCGGGTGGGTATTTTTGTCCCAGCAATGAGAGAAAAATAACTAAGATGTTCCTCAATTATATAATTTCAAAATTTACCCACATTTTCTGGTGCATCATTCTGCCTGCTTCCAGAACTCATAATTAAATTTTCTTTTTTCATAATTGTATCACTCAGAACAGAGTTTTTTTTTTTTTTTGCTTTGTTAAAGTTTTCTTGTCTTCATTAAATTTCTAATTTGTTTGTTCACACACTATTTTATAACACCATTTAGTTGTATTTCTCATTTTATTTTTTCTTTTTTAAAGGAGAGCTTTTATTTATTTGTTTATTTTTAAAGGTGCTTTGTTGTTACTGAGTCACACTACGTCACTCAAACTCAAAGTCATCCTCCTGCTTTCAGCCTGTCCAGCACTGGATTACAGACCTGGGTCACAAGGCTTGGACTCTGGCCAGCTCACAGCGTTGGGTGCCAGGGCTCAAACTGTGATTCCTGCACTTACCTAAGCTTGCCTAAGCAGGCTCCACAGTCTGTTGAGTTACTCGCCAGCCGTTTTTGCATTTTCTTTCATCTCCTGAAACTACTCTAAAATAATTACTTTCAAGGGATTTGTAGGTTTCCATTTCTTTGTGCTCTGTTATTGAATTTTTATTGATTATCTTTGGGAGTGCTGTTCGCCCAATTTTTTCAATATTTCCTGTATTGTATTGTAAGGGCTTATGTGATATATAAACATCTGCATTTGGAATAATAAACCTGTGTAGTCTTTCCAATTAGTTTTGACTGATAAGGACTATCTTCTGTTTGATCTCCTGGCTGATGAGATTATCTGATGAAGTGGAGGTGGAGCTGAATCATATGGACACTGCTTGGTTTGTGGAGCATTGCTTTCTTGGCTGCTGTGGTGGACTAACAACTCATTATCAACTTGTTACACCCAGCTGAAATGAGCTAGTGTGGTGCTTCACCTGGGAGCCCCATCTGAGGACTGTTGCCAGCAGCGTAAGAGGCAGAACTAGAGCAGCTGCTTTGTTTGGGAAGCTGTTTGGAGAAGCTGTTCAAGATGTTGCAAGCTTCTGGTTCCCTTGGGATATTCTGCTGGAGGATATTCTCCTGATGAATTTTGTTGTTCTCATCAAAGGAGGACTCAGGACATCCGTGCCACCAAGGATGTCTACCGTTCATTTTGGGAAGATCTGGTCATCACTTTGAGCATCATTTCCTGGCTCTAGAGGGAAAGATGCTGCACTTCAGTCTCCTGGAGAAGCTTGTCACATCATTTTCCTTGTGGGAACTCAGCTGTCCTCATCCTTTGAGAACCTCATGACCTCATTGTTCCTGAGTACGGTTGTGATGCTTTTCAGGGGACCTCTAGTTCTCACTTCTGTGTTGCTTCCTGACTACAGTTCAGATGACCTTTAGCCTGATAGCACAGATCCTACATCATGCTATAACAGACTTTATAGCTTCTACCCCTGACCTTTGGGCCTTCCCAGCCCCAAATCTGTGAAGTGGGCCTCCATGAGACACTCTCTTGGGCTCCACATCTCCACTGGACTTGTGAGAGGCATCATTATGAGTTCTAGGTCTTCAGAGAACTCATGCAGGATATTATTGTAGAATTCAGGCCTTCAGCTGGATTCTTTGATCTTTAGTGTGTGAACAGATTTCCTGCACTCTTTGAAAAAGATTCTTTGGATGATTCATTGTAAAATAATCTTATAAAATAAGTGTCCTCTATTATTCCCCTTGCAAAGCCCCCTAAAATGATAGCTGGCCTGATAGCTAGGGCTTCTATTAAGTGTAGCCTCTCTTTTATAGAGATACTAGCCAGCTACTGAGTCCCTCTTTTTATAGCACTGGCCTTGTCCCAAAACTAAGAAGGTTTACATGAGTCATAAGGCTGTAGCAAAGACTGGGGCATACCTCTGAGCCCAAGGATTAATGTTTCTCCATGGATCCACATTTAAGCCACAATTTAAAGGAGCTTGAGCTAAGTAAGAGAGCCATGGCAGAATGAACCGTGAACCTGAAGGCATTGTCCTTGCTTCTAGAGGCACGGGCAGATGTATTCATCTAGTTCTCAGAGTGGGAAAATCTACTCTCAGACTGTAGCTATGAAAGGTGAAGGGCTACATTTGTTTCAGAGTCTACAGAGGAAGCCAAAATCAGAAAGCTGTGCACAGGAGCCCCTAGTACTTGTGGCTCCTCTCAGATGTACTTAGTTTTGCTAAAATTTGAAAAACAATGGGATACCTTCAAGACTTAGACAAAGTCTTGATCTGTACATTTAACAAAAGAAAATACCCTTTATGGAAGATGGGAAAAGAAACACTGGAAAAAAATAGACCCAAACACTCCTAAGGCTCAATGAAGGAAGTGCTTATGTACCTTGTAACTACCAGGTATGATTTATGAAAATGAAAGAAAAAAACAAAATTTTGCATTGTCTCATTGACATTCATTAATTCAGTCAATTCCATCCCACAAAATGTACTTTTAGAATATTTTAATTTGAAACTAAGTCAGAAAAGAAGACACAGAAAGAGAAAGGAATAATTCATTACAATATGTATAAATCTAACTACAAATAGCTTTTGCTTAATGAAATAAAATCACTATTTATACTTGTGTGAAAAATTTAGAGTAGTATATTCAATATTTTGAAACCAGGAAGAATTTTCTTTCACCTTTGCCTTTCATTACCTAATTCAATAAGTAGTTAATAAAATGGTAAGTGAAACTAGATTTATTTTCCAAAGTACTATCAGTCAACTCCTCTTCACTTTATTTTCAGATATCTATGATATGATTGCTCTTTTTTTCTGCTTAAAAAAAACTTTCACACATCAAAGGGCAATAAGAATGTCTCTAAGGTCAATTGCCTGAGTTGTTCTGGTTTTCTTTTAGATGTATTACTGGAAGGTAAATGGGAGTTAATATAGTCAGCCTGAAATTACCCAATCTAAAGATAGTAAGACACATTCATCTTTGTGTATGTTCACAGAATGTAAGAACATCGATCCATATTTCTCAGGATGAAAAAAGAAGTAAAAAGATTATAGAGAATAGGCCCTTAGGAAGCATCAAAAAAATGTGTACATGTAAAAATTCCCTGTGATAGTTGCAATCATAATACACTGCAAATATGTTCTACTTAAAAATAAATAGGAAAGTGACAAAAAGAACTTGCCAAGTAAATATTTGAAAACACTGAGAAAGTCTTGTTCTATTGTAGTTTATTGAAACTTTTTCTGTCACTGAGTGACAAACATATTGGTACCACAATTGATTATGCAATTTGTCCCTTCACTCATATTTAGACACTTCTCTAAAGTATGATGCAATATAGGTAGAGTGCCATATGTTTCACACCAAGGAGACAGAGAGCTATGGGAAGACAAAGTTAATCAATTTTCTTTGTAAGTAAAAATTTATGCATAGATAATAACTTCTCTAGAGAACAAAAGGTTAATTTTGTCATGTAATTTTTGGTGTGTTTTTGAGATGTTTGATCATTAGTTTATTGTGAAAAGTTAATTTGTTATATATGTATTTCTCCTTTAGTATTTGACTGCAGAGGAGCAATAGTGTCTTGGTTATATTGCTGAATTTTAAGGTTGGACGTTTCCATGAAACTATTTTTCACCTCCCTTTTTATAACATAAATTAATTTTGAAAAAGAACAGAAATCTCTGATGAAATTCTGAAGCTAATAATAAGTGGGAAATCTTGATATTCTGATTAAATAATGAGGAAAATAATTGATGGAAAGATAAAGCACTTTTGTTAAGTACAAGGGATAGAAATGAGCGTCGTCATTCTAAGCTGCATTCTCTGGTTTTTAAGTAAGTAGTTTTTGAAACACATTTTCATTGAGTTTCCAAAATGCAAGGGTGATCTTGAAATTGTATTCTTCCTGTTCAGCCTCCCATGGTTCCGTAATATGGATTGATTCCATAAGACCCACCAGAAAAAGAAAAAAAAAAAAAAACTTTGTTAGGGAACAAACATTTTCTAATATGACCTCTGAATATGGGAAATACCAGCCTCCATAAGTTTTTCTGTTTACTTAATTTTCTAGGCTGAAATTTTATTCTGGTTAAGGTGAAATAAAAGAAGGTCATCTTGACCAATGAAACATGAGCCTTAAGAATTGTTATAGATGGAGAAATTGTTATAAGCTATGTCTTACACAATGGTACTATACATTATAAGAGGTATATGCTAGGCACCATGGTACAGTCAACAGAACAAAATAATATTTGCCCTTGCTACATAAAAAGGGATTGTCCCAAACATATCAAAAGATATTGGAATCCAGTCCTTGAAAAATCTTTTTCCCTACATTTTTCTGCTTTGCACCATGATTATCATGAAGTTGCCAATCTACTCCCGCAGTACAGGGAATTCCTGTGACATCACAAGTTAACCACTTCTACTTTCCCCATCAATCTTAAGTTCTTTCCAGAACTGGAATTCTTGAAAAGAATTTCCTTCTGCCTTTCAGAACAAACAGATATTTGAAAAGATCACATTATTTGATTTTCATGAGTTTATTGAGCAGAGGTTGAGCATGAAGTCTTTAGAAATGGAATTTCTAGATTTACTGACAGGTGGTCTTACTTTTTTGACTGGATTCCAATATCTTTTGATATGTTTGGAACACTGTTTAGCAGTGAAATGTCATCCTATTCAGTGTCAACCTGGCTAGAACACTTCAGCTGCTATTTCTAAAGTAACAAAGCCATGAAGGTGATCATTGTTGATTCCTTCTAATACTAGTAGTTCATAATTGGTGATAACTTCCTATTATATTATTTATTTTGTGAGGTGCCTTACTAATATTTTCCTAAGTCATGTAAAATTGGTCATAACTGAACAGTCCACAATATTTTATTTTTTATTTAATAATAAAGAAACTAAAATCACTCCTTAATTGTCCCAAGAAATCAAGATATTTATTTATACAAAATGGACAAAAGCATTTGAGGCTTGGACTGATCTTCAATAAACACGAGTTTAAAGTCAGCTGCACAGAGCTGACCATAATAATGTCATGTAGCTTGAAAGTGAAAGAATATCATCATCATTGTAATTATTACTGTGTTCTGAGAAAAGGTATTTCCTTATATGCAAAGTGATTTCATTTTATAGTCTTAGGATAAAATCCTTGCCAGCTGATCATTTTCCTAATGGCAACTTGAACATACTTGTTTCTGAGGCTATACACCATGGGGTTCAACAATGGGGTCACAACAGGGTAGGTCACTGTCACCAGCCTGTCTTTGCTAGATGAGTACTTTGTTGATGGTCGCAGGTAAACAGAGGAGGCACAGCCATAGTGGACAATAACCACAGTGAGATGGGAAGCACAAGTAGAAAAGGCTCTTCACTTGCCTTCAGCTGAAGGAATCCTCAGGATGGCTCGAACAATGAAGCCATAAGAGAAGCAAATGAAAGTCAGAGGGGCCATAAGAGCTAGAACTCCGCCAATGAAGATAATGAGTTCGTTGATGTAGGTATCAGTACAAGCAAGTCGGATAACTGGTGAGATATCACAGAAATAATGGTTGATCTTATTTGAGCCACAAAAACGAAGTTCAAAGATTAAGAGGTAGCCTAAAAGTCATAGCATAAAAGCAGTCATAGCACAGGCAGCTGCTAGCTGTCCACAGACCTCCCAGTGCATAAGGATAGGGTAGCGAAGTGGATGGCAAATGGCAACGTAGTGATCATAGCCCATCACTCCCAGGAGCAAACAGTTAGTGACAGCAAAACCAAGGAAGAAAAACATCTGTGTTGCACAGCTGGTGAATGAGATTGTTCTAAGCAGAGACAACAGATTTATGAGCATCTTGGGCAGGATGACCAAGGTGTAATATGTCTCAGAGATGGAGAGGAAGTACATAGGAATGTGGAGACTGTGATCCTTGTGAATGACAGTAACAATCGTGATATTTCCACTGAGGATAATCATACACAGGCAAAGAAAAAGAGCAAAAAGAATGAGCTGTATTTTTCCAAGACTGGAGAATCCCAACAACAGAAATTCTGTGACAGAAGAGAAACTAGCTTGGCTTACTTGATTCCAGAGATTAACCTAAGGAGAACAGAAACAAACAAACAGAGAAAGAAACAAACAAAAAGAAGACCAGATAGTGTAACCAGACAGATTCAAGGAGCTCCACTACAGAGAACAATAAACCAGAGAAGGGATAATCAGTTATGGTAGGCTGTAGAAAATGCCCTATTCATCATATAATTTCATAGTACTATTTCAAAACACTCTACATTCTTTCTGATGATCTTCCTGTGTCTTTTTAGTGATCTTTTACAATGTCTATTTCAAATAGCCATTAGGGAAAAATGAAAATATTCTGTGCAACAGTCCAACCTCTACTTTTACTTACCAATATAATCTTCACTGATTTTTTTCTTCCCCTACAACATAAAGATATGAATGATAACTCTCATAGGATTTTTATGAAATTTAAAGCACTTTAGCTGAGTATATACACATTGTAAGCTTTTAGTAAGCATCAGATTTTGCTACATGCAGTGTTTAATTTTTAGCAAGTACCTAATGGTATTTCTGATTTCTTTTTAGGCATGCTTTAAATGTATATCCACCTGAAGTTTCATATTTTTATGCTTAAATCCTATCATTTTAATGTCACCAATCTGATAGACCAACATCCAAATCCAATTCCTATTGGAGCTCCTTTCAAATGGCAATAAAATGTGAGGACTTTATCTTTTCCTTCTGTCTAATCATGTAACTTTTTTTTTACCCTTCTCATATAGGGCAGTTGGAAGGGTCTTAGTGCATATGGAGACTTAATGCGCATTAAGTAGTTCTAGAGACACCTAAAGCTTTCTCAGGTTGGTCAGACAATATTTCTCATCTGTCAAGGAGATGGAATTGGTGTAGAATCTACGGGAATTGATGTTTTAAAATTTAAAATGAAATAATCTAAGCCACAAGGCTGATCTTCCGTAGAAGCCATTATATCTCTTCACCCACTTTCCTGGCATTTCCACTCAAATTTACTGTTACATTGAGGACACTTCGTGGAGGGGCTACAGTTCCTCCAATTTCTCACTACTAAAGAGTGGGCAGATCCTTTTATTGAACTAAAGTCAAGTTTGAATTTAAAACATTGACAGAAGCCTCCAACAAAACATTTGAAGAGGGTTGGGAAGATAGCTCAGCAGCCCAAGCATCTGCCTGGCAAGGTTCAGAACCCAAATTTGACCCCCCCAATACCATACGCTGGCCTGGCCCTGGAGCCCCTAGTGCATCATGCCCCAAAACAGGGCACAGGGGGGCACACCTGTAATCCCAGCCCTGGGAAGGCTGACACAATAGGATCACTATGAGACTGGACTCAGTATGAAATAAATAAATAAGTAAATATTGTAAAAAAAGCATTTGAAGAGAGTGAAAGTAAAGAATTGAATTACACATGATGAATGTTCTCACTGCAAGAGGTCACCTGACAGTTGAGCCCTCACATTCATGCAAGGTTCTTTCACCAGCTACTGTACCTGAGTGTTTTTACTTTGGGTTCTTTCATGTTCAAAAGAAGGCACAGAACAGAGTTATGATTTATTTTTCTATCCAAGACAGTCATAATGACCGGTAGACTAATGGGTAGAATTGCTATATTTTCTGAATAGGTAAGTAGACACTTCCACTAATTTATTCATTAATCATTTATGTATTTAGTTATTGATAACTTAAAAATTTATTATCAATATTATGCAATTTTAAGATCATACAGGCAAAGTGCCAATCTTATCAGGAGTGATGGTGAATCACCTTGCTGTCTTCCTAAGATTTTTTCTTCTCTTTCAAAGTGCTTAAAAAATAAGAGCTTTTCTGTAGAAAGACTATTTTCTTAACTCATAGCTCTCTCCTCTGTTTTCTCCTCATTGTTTTCCCTTTGCGTAGACAAATCTTTATTTACTTTTGATCCACTCTTGATCACTCAGGAACTTCAACCTCATATTACTCTGGGTTCCAAAGAGTAGAGTGATACAAATTTTCCTTTTTAAAAGATATTTAACACATTTTTATTAAGTCCTCTATGTGTCATGAAATGTATTTGCTTCTTCTTTAGTGCATAGTAGGATATAAATGCTCTGGAGAAATTTTGTGTCCTTCATAAAATATAAAATTAAATTACTAATTCAAAACTATTTGGTCAATTAATTTGTTAAATGTTTTGTAGCATGTAATTAAATGTTGAATTAAAAATTTTAACAGGTATGTATTTAAAGGCCACAAACAGGTATGTATTCTAAGCCCACAAACAGGATAGTGGTATTTTTATCCTTGGAAAGAGATTATGGGAACAGATATCGAGTCTGCAACTTGCTGGATCATATTACATTGTTACAATTATACCACCCACAAGATAATCTATCACACTATTGATTAGTTGCAACCAAAAACCAGGTCTTGTCTTTATAAATTTCCAGTAAGTGATCCCCAACTTTAATTGCTCACATTACTTTCCATGTGAATGATAAATAACAAAACAGTTACCACCAGAATTTCCTTTGAGAGATTCAATTTATTTCTCTCCTCTGTTTCCATCTTTGAAACTTATGCAGCAAATTATTTGTCCACAGAATGCTAGGATAGTGGTTTTTTTTTTTTAAAGACAGAAGTTCTGTGAAGAAAGATAGCTCAGTTAGACATTTCTCTGATATTACTAATTAGATTTTTCTCATGTATTTTTTACCAGATAATACTTGCACATGATATGTGCAAGAAGATGAACACACTAAGAATTAAGAGCCTATTATTAACAGAGACATGTGGCTATCTGTCTTTTGTTTTTAAATTATTCAGGAAGGTTTACAAATGATTTCATCCTAATGTAGATAACAGAAAAGCAGTCAGGGGGCAGGGGAGATAGCTCAGTGGAATAAGCGCTTCCCTGGTAGGTGTAAGGGCCTGAGTTCAATCCCGAGTTGAAAAAAAAGAAAGAAAGAAAAGCAGTCATCACCACCAGCTCTGGACAGCACATGCCGTAGCACTTGACAGAAACCCTTCTGGTGCTTATTACACCTCAGTTAGTGATGTTTTACCTGCCCCTAAGCCTCATGTTGTCTTCTACTTTCTCAAAAAAACATACAAGTGTATCATAAAATACTAATAACTATAAAATACTAATAAAACAATCATCTTATAGATGATGTCTTCCCTGACATACTCTTTTATGACCATCAACAATTAACTAGCTAAAGCTCATCAGAAATTGAGAGCATTTCTGAAAAAATCATTGTGACTGATACCTCTTTATCTGAAAATTCAAATAGTCTCTTCATTCAATTTCTCTGTTCCCTAGTTGAATTCAGTGGAACCTAGTGTTACCATAGCCATTTCTATTTTTGAAAAAAACTCTATTCCACTCCTTTCCACCACTGATAAGTCAGTGTCTACAGCTGTAATCCTACCTTTTCTGCTAAAAATCCTCAGAAATATTCCCTCCAGGAATCACTGAAAAGCTACTTTTTGTCTCTTACTAGTTTTGTCCTCAATATGTTGGTTCATAGACACACTTCCCATAGCTCCAGGGAGCCATTGTTGCAACATTATTTTTGGAACAGGTCCATCTTTTCTGAAAAAGCAAAGGAGATGCACTAGTCTAAATCTCACAGGTTCAGTAGAGAAAAGAGGGAAAGGAAAAAATCATTGACCCTGGTCATTAGTTAGATTTCACTCTGAGATTCCCTGAGGGCTCATTAGATACTAAAGGCTGCTGTAAATTAAGGAAAGGAAAATTAACACAGAAAGTCCCTATTATAGGAGTTAATGCAAGGCAGTCTTGATTAAGGTGTTTCCCATTTGGGAGGAGCTTTCTTTTTCCTAGTACTACAGACCAGAACAAATAAATCCTGGCTTAATCTTTTCCAGTGAAGAAATAAGCCTCTCCCTTTTCAAGTAAGACATGAAAGCATAATGTTTTTATATAAAGAGAAGTATAAAATTTTTGTATGTGACTAAGTTTAAGACCTTATCAAAAATCTTCAGATTCAACTTCTATAGCACAGAAAGGGGAGTGAGAGAATGGCCAAAGAAAAGGCACAGTTTACTGGCAAAACTGAACTCATTTAAAAAAAAAATATTTTATTGAGAGACAAATATCAGTGAGACAGTTTCAAAGCTGATTGATAGGACAATTTCAATAATTAATAGTTTTTACATTATTATCTTCCTGTCTGCTTATTGTACTAGGGATAACTACTAGGAAAACTGTACTCTTAAACTAATAAAACTCAGATATGGAAACTGAAAGAAAGCTGTAGAGTTTTTGGTGAAAGTTTTCAGAGATGATAACTGCTTTTCCCTACCCCTCTGCAAAGGGAAGAATCTCCCTCCAATTCTCTGTTGCAGGAGTAGAAAATGGAGGTAAAATATTAAAACTAAATCATCTTAGAGGTGTGGGCAGCTTTTCCAGTTATTTTCTGTTTCTCAGCTCACTGACAGTCAAATTCCAAATAACTGAAGGGATTCTCTACATATAGATAAAGAATAATCATGTGCTTATGTGTGGTCATGTACCAGTGTTTCCATGCCTTGGATTTGAAATAGGGCTAAAAGTGCTCCATTGCTGGATATAAGCAACACTTTCTAGACCTTCAAGTTTCTTAGAAAGAAGTAAGTGCCCTCCTTTTGGAGATAATGTAGGAAACACCTTCTCTACTCTCCCTTCAGGTTTCACAGGTGGCACAAGGATTGCCATACACCCTCCATACACTTCATCTATGGAGGAAGGACAAAGAAATCTATTAGTGCACAGTCGGGCCCAATACCCGAGGGGACGCCAACCATGAAAAACATGAGGGGAGGGGATACTTATACAGCTGTATTTGCAGGTCTAGTTCTACGTCTAGAGCGTTCATCGGGGTTCTTTTTTCTGATATTATTTAGTACAGCCCGAGAAATAATCCTACAAAGCATGGGCTTATATTGAGAAAAAGGAAAAAGATGTTTGACATTTTACTTGTGGAATAAGCAGTTTTATGACAACATCCAGTGGTATTTGGTTCTGCAAGTGTGACAACATTTGCAAAGACAAACCTAAGAAAATAGACACTTAAGCTTTAAAATGGCTCTAGAATACAAAATGACATTGATTTGGTTCTTTTTCAAATGTCAAAACAAAGGAAGCATAACAAAGAAAACAATTTCTAGAGGTGACGGATACAATTATGGAACAGGAGAACTCTATCAAGAGTTTGGAAAGCAGGCTCCTACAGAATGTGAGGGAAAAAAGTAAAAAATAGGAATAAACAATTACATATTTTTAGACCAAAATTTAGAAATCTAACCATATATAGATTGTACCAGGACAGTCCTATGACATTTTTTTTTCTTGTCTCTTGTTTTCAGTTATTACCTTTTTTTTTAAACAAACATTTACTTGAGAAACAGTATGGCAGTAATTTGTATGACATGACAAGCAGGAGGTAGTTAGAAGACCAGAATGACAGGCATTCCAAGCATGACCCTAGTGTCACACATTGCTATCTTCAGTGCAGTTGCTTGGTTCACAGGTATCAGCATACATAGTTAGTCATGGTGAGGATCCTACCAATTAACTGCCAGTTTCAAAAGATTCTCAGTATCATTGCCTTAACTATCTTGTGCATAGAAATGTATGGCTTTGTCCCTGTAATGAAACTGATCAATGATGTAGAGTATGCCTAAAGAGAGTCACATGGAAAGAAAACATTCTCTCAAGCTTTCACAGACAGCAAATTGGTCAGGCAATGTTCGTGACTCATTCACAGAGATGACACTGACAAAGGATCTACAGATTGCAGTACAGGGTTTCAGGCTAAATCCTGAGGGTATTTCACTGACCCTATCACATACAAAAGTTACATTTCTTGTTATATAGGTCTTGTTGTATCTTGATCTTAACCATCCAGTAGGAAGGTATAAAAACGAGGTATAAAAAGTAAAGACATATTAATATGCTGAGCTATAAAAGGCTTAAGTCAACAACTTCTGACGTTGTCCATCCTATGGATAACCCACTACTATTATGTACTACTGGACTATATTGGAATACTTTGCTGAATTCATGCACCTACAATATTTAAATGGCAATGGAATGCCCATCTCTTACAAAACTAAACAGAAAAAGAGGATACAAATGAAGGGCCATTTTGTATCTAGATATACAAAATAGTTAAAATAGATATATAACTGCTTTTTCTTAATTCAATGAGAAGAAAGATTTGTACTAAGTGTTTGCACAGGATATCATGTCTGGATCTTGTACTATGAGAAACCACTACCGAGACAACAATATGCAATGTATTAATTTTTGAAAGTGTCCTACTAATTGGTTTTGAAACTGTCATTGCTATTTATTTCTCAATAAAATTTATTAAAAAAAAAGAAAGCAGGCTCAATAATGCAACAAAATTTGGGTAAACTTGAAGCCGTAACATTTGAAATTTAAGTAACTGAAGAAAAACAAAAATAATCAAAAGGAATAAAAAGTGAACTAGGAATCCTTGAGACAATCTAAGACACAAGAGTACATGATTTTTTTCTTTTTTATGTATGTAGTGCAGAGTGTACAGGGTCTTGCTATGTGGATCAGACTTGTACTGTTCCTCCTGTTTTCAGCCTCCCAAGTGCTAAGATTAGTCTCAGTCACCCTCTCAGCACACCCCTGGGGATAGGGCTGGTATGGCAAGCTGGGTTTGAACCCTAGTCCCTGCATTTGCCTAAGCAGGTGCTTTAATCCACTGAGCTATCTAGCCAGTCTTAATAATACATGAATTATTAAATGCGAGTATCTCAGAAGAAGCAAAGGAAACTTGCTTCAAAATTACTGGTTAGATGATTCTTCAGTCGGGAGAGAAATATGGATATGAAAGATACCAAAATAGCTAATGAGCATTTAATTTAAAAAATACTGTAGTGAAGGATAAATTGCCTTTAATTCATTTGAAAATACTTCTGCTCACCTCAGACACTTATGTGATAGTACTTATCACTTGCTGAAGCAGTTCTGGAAGTCTCATTTCATGAATATCTTTATTACCCAAATGTGGTAAATGTTTCCTCCATGTAACATCCAATGAACAGACAGCCTTATACAAGCATTTTCCTGTGTCTTCTTCCTGCTCAGCATTGGATCTCATAAGCATTTACCATGTAATTTGATTTTTGTTCATGAACTCTCTACCTAGCCATATTTCCTTAAGATTTCTATCTACTTTCTCCTCCAAGAGACTTAGTCTTTCAGTTTTAATATTTAAATCTTAGATCCATTTTGACTGTAGTTTATTTTAAGTCTTAGGCAAATGGAAAGCTAGTGTTTACAGCACCATATATTAAAGACACTGTCTTTCTTCTAGTGCACATTTGGACCCTTTGTCAAAGTTAAGGAGGCTGAGTATGTTTGTAGTTCTGTCTAAGTCTCCTAATCTGTTCTGTTGATCCTAAAGTCTGTTTGTTTGCTAGTTCCATGCTCATTTTATAACAGTAGCTTCATAATATAATTTCAAGCAAGTGATTGTGATGCCTCCTGCTTTTCTTTTTTTAGGCAGGATTTCCTTTGATATTCTAGGTTTCAGATGAACTTACACAATGTTTCATCTACATCTGTGAAGTATACTAGTGACATTTCAATTAGGAGTGCCTTAAATCTGTATAAAGATTTTGGGAATATGGCCATTTCCATAATGTTTATTCTTTCTATCCAGGAGTAAGGGATTTATGTTAATTTTCTGTAATCTTCTTTGATGTCTTCTTTTAGAGTAGTATAATTTTCGGTGTGTAAATCTTTTATTTTCTTCATCAGACTTATTCCTAAGTATTTCTTTTATTTCTTAGGTGCTATTATGAAGGACCTGGTTTCCATAATTTTTCTTTCAGTACTGTCATTATTTGTGTATAGAATTGCTATTGAATACTGAGCATTGACTTTCTATCCTGGTATACTATTCACTTTGATTATTAAAGCTACAAGTGCCTTAGAGGAGTTTTGTGGGTCTTCTATATTAAGTATCATGTCATTTACAAATAATGATAATTTCACTTCTTCCTTTCCAATCATTGCTCCTTTTATTTCTTTCTCTTGTCTAATTGCTCTTACTAATGTTTCCAGAACTATATTAAATATGAGTGGTGACAATGGTGTGCTTGTCTTGTTCTTGAATTTAAAGTGAAGGCTTTCATTTTTGGTCCTATTTAGTACGATATTGACTGTTGGTTTATTATAGATGTCTTTTATCAGGTTGCAGTAAAGACCAACTACTCTGAATTTCTGTGGAGTTTTTGTTATGAATGAGGTTTGGACTTTGCCAAAACCTTTTCTGCATCCATTGAGATGACCTTGTGGTATTTTTGTCTTTGACTCTGTTGATGTGTTGCATCATATTTATGGATTTACATATATTAAAAAATTCATGCATTCCTGATATGAGTCCCACTTTGTCATAATGTATAATCTTCTTGATGATTTGCTGCATTCTGTTTGCTAGTATTTTATTGTGGATTTTTGCACCTATGTTTTTTTTTAGGGATATTGGCCTGTTCACTTTTTTGATTGAGTTATTCTCTGGTCTTGTTACCAGAATAGTACTCATCTCCAGGAATGAGTTTGTGAGAATTACTTCACTTTCATTTTCTTTGATGAATTTGTGAAGAATTAGATTTAATTATTCTCTAAATTTCTTGTAGAACTCAACTTTCCATCCAACAGGACCTGGGATTTTCTTTGCTGGTAAATTTTGTATTACATTTTCAATTTCATCAACTGATATTAGATTATGCAGAATTTTTATATCATTTTCACTCAGCTTTGGTAGTTCATATGTATTTAGGATTCTGTTCATTTCTTCAGTGATTTCCATCCTGTGAGAGTAAAAATTTTGGAATTAGGTTTTGATGATCTTCTGAATTTATATAGCACCTTCAGTGATTAGTGATTTCATCCTTCTCATTCTTTATTGTATGAATTTGACTTTTTCATCGCTGAAGTTTATTAGTTGTTTACCAATTTTATTTATTTGTATATTTGTATACAAAAATAAATTCTTCAAATCATTAGTTCTTTGTATTGTTTCCTTTGTCTCCACTTCATTTATTTCTTGAGTAAATTAATTTTCCAAATTGATTCTTTCTATTGAGTATTTAAATCTCCAAATGAACAATGACATCATTAGATAGGAACATTTCAAATACTGGGAATCAGTGTTCAAAATTATGTTTAATTTCTGCACATGATAGTCTTGCACATAGAAAGATATAACACCACTTTGAATTATTTTTTAAAGAAGAAAAATTCCTTGAATTTATTTGTATTTTTCCTTTTATAACTGGGCACAACTGAAACAGTCTACAAAAGTTGTATCCATGGTCTGAATTTCATTTCTTAATTAAGGACTAGACCATGTGCTTCAAAAGGACAATTTTTTTTTTTTTTTTGTCTTTTTGAGACAGGGTCCCACTATACAGTTCAGGCTGGCCTTAAGCTCACTTTGTAGCTCAGGCTGGTCTCGAACTCACAACAATCCTCCTGCCTCAGCCTCCCGAGTGCCGGGATTACAGGCATGCGCCACCACGCCCGGCTCAATGTTTTTTTTTTTTTTTTTTAAGGAACCCAATAATGGTTGTATTTTGCACTTAATATGTGTAAGGCTTTGTATTAAAACTTTATATTAACCTTCACCAAAATGAGACCTATCAGAAAATATCACTATCATTCTATGTGCCCACTGGGAAAATAGAGACACAGCATGATTAAGATATTTTCTGTAGATCACACATAAAAAATTGACAAAACCTACACTTAAAACACCATGATTTCTTTATTAATTTATGTGTACTGTATCTAACCCTATTGTTTTTGCTTGTTGTGTAGGTGGTCAGAATCTAACTTCAGAAAGTATTGTATGTAATTGTGACATTTTCATTGCTTTTTCAGATACTATCTTTCTAGCCATTATGTTACCCACTCTGCCTAATGTTTCTTAACCATCAATCAAAAAAAACCCCTCAATTTATTGATTCTTTGTTTTGTTTTCTTAGTCACCAATGCTTAATTTTCTGCTCTGATGTTTATAATTTCCCAACCTACCTGAACTTTTGGCTTGGTTTGCTCTTTTTTTCATAGAAGTTTGAGCTTAAATATCATGTTGTTTGTTTGAGATTGCTGTTTTCCTGTTATGGATATAAATTTTTGGCTTAGGACTGATTTTATTGTGCCCCATAGGTTCTGATACTTTGAATTAACACTATCACAGAATTGTAGAAACATTCTAACTTCTACTTAAATTTCATCTGTGACCCATTGCTTGTTCAGGATAGGGCTATTTGATTTCCATGTGTTATGTAGGTCTTGTAGCTTCTTATGCCATTCATTTCCAATTTCATTAAACACAATTTTCTCAGCCAGATAGGTGATATTCTCCCAAACCAACCATGCACTAGGTTACAGAACATGTTTACACAAATATAAAATAATTGAAATGATACCATGCATGTTATCAGACCATAGTTTAATGAGAATTTTGTCTATCCTGATGTTCTTTCGTGGGATACTCTATAAATACCCACTAAATTCATTGGTTCTCAAATTTAGATCTGTTGTAGTATTTCATTCTTGAATTTTTGTCTAGTGGATTTGTTGTTTTGTGACAAAAGGATATTGATACATATAATTTGTGCTTATTTGATTTTTCATGCTTATTAATGTTTATTTTATATACTGTAGAGCACTGGTATTTGTTACGTACATATTTATGATTACTATATCTTTCCCTTGAATTGTTACCTTTACAAGGATATGTTTACCTTCTTTAATCAATTTTGGCTTGAAATTCATTCTGTCTACAAACAGAAGAATTGCTCTTGCTTTTTTTTTTCTAGGTTTCTATTGCATAGAGTATTGTTTCTCATCTTTTGACTTGCAGTCAATGAATTTCATTTTGAATTATTTCTTATGTGCAGCGTGTTGTTGGATCTTTCTTCTTGATCCATTCTACTGTCTTTTGATCAGTAAATTGAGACCATTATCATCGATGGTTATGACTGATATGTACTGCTTTATCATTGTCATGTCATTTTGCCATTGATACCCTGCCTCAATTTTTCCCTACCTCTGTTTAATTATTTGCTTTGCCTGGAGGACTTCTTCAGTTGGGTTCCTTGGGGTTCTTACTCTCTCTTTCCAGAATGTACCTCAAAACATTCGTGAGTACTGGTCTAATGGTAAGAAATTTCCTCAGATGTTCTTCGTCAAATTCTTTCAATCTACAAGTTTTCTGCCATAATATGTCAACAGTTTTTATATCATCTTGATATTTTCTTTTCTTTTATTGACTCCAATCCTAAATTATTCTTCTTTATCTCATGTAGCCTGTTATGCACTGATTTCTCAGTACCTCTTCTATGCCTATCTCTTTTTACTCCTTCTCCTTTTTTTTTTTTTTTTTTTTTTTGGTGGAACCAGGGATTGAACTCAGGCCCTTGAGCTTGCCAGGTAAGCACTTATTCAACTGAGCCATCTCCTCATACTATCTTATATATCTGTGACCATACAGTCGCTTGGCTTAATCTGTTTTGGACATTTCATGGAAGTTTTATTTTCCTGGATATCTGCTTGAATCTGCCCTATGGATTTTGTCTCTTTCCTATTCTGAGAATTCATAGCTTATATAATTTTGAAGATTCTTTGTGTTCCTGTGTTTTCTCTAGTGTCACTAAACATGATTTTTATTGTGAACATCATATCTGCAGTTACCTGAGAAATTATTTCTGAATTGATTTTTTTCTAGAGTATCATTCAATTCCTTTTTGTAGTATTTTTTATTTTTTTAATTTTTATTTTATTGAAGTACAAATATCAATGAAACAGTTTTAAGATACCTTGACAAGATGGATTTGTTAAATTAATACATTACAAGCTGTTTTCATAATGTTTTGATATCATAGAAGGTGCATACATGATATTATACTTACAGACAATATTATACTATATGTCTCTTATCAGTAAATTAAGAGAGTGTAGCTGTTTTCGTATCTTATTTTTTATACCTGAATTGCATCAAAGATTCATTAATGAATACTTTCTACCTTGTTATTTTCCTAGTGGTTGTCCATAGTACTAGAAGTGGACATAATATCCTGTCCAACCACCATTAGTACAAATCTTGCCTCTCATAGAATTATGTAGAAACATGGTGTTATCTATCCCAACAGTACTATCCATACACACACCTCATGATTCTTCCTTTCTATACCCTTTCCTTTGTCTACAGCTGTCAAAGATGGGCACTCCATTGTCATTCAACTAATTTAGGTGTCTGAACTCGACGACACAATTCAAAATTTATATTTTTTGTTATATGGGTCTTGCTTTATCTTGCTCTTAACCATCCAGCAGAAAAAGTATAAAAATGAGGTATATAAAATAAAGCAATAAAAATATACTGAGGTGTAAATCAATAGTATCTTCAGATAACTCACTACTGTTTTGAACTACTGGACTATGTTGGAGTGGTTCACTGAACTCAAGCACCTATAATAATTGAATGCCAGTAGAATACTCATCTCTGCAGGATAATATATAAACAAGGGGGGATACAAAGGAAGGACCATTCTGTATTTGTATAAACAGTACAGTTAGGATAAATACACAGTACTTTTGCGTAATTCTATGGGAAGAAAGATTTGCACTAATAGTGTTTGGACAGGATATCCTGTCTGCTTCTTGTACTATGTATAACCACTAGGAAGATAATGATGTAAAAGTACTAGTTATTGAAACTGTACTATAATTCGGCTTTAAAAAAAGATAGGTATATAGCTATATACTCCTAATTCAATGAATAGAGGTATCTGCTTTAATAGTGTTTGTAATAGAATATCATGTCTGCACCTTGTACAACAAATAACCACTACGAAAACAATATGCAATGTATTAGTTATTGAATCTATTTTACTAGTTTGACTTGAAACTGTCTTATTGCTATTTGTTTTTCAATAAATTTATGGAAAAAATAAATTTTATAACCTCTGGAAATCATCAGAAGAATTTCTTTCACAGTCTATTAGCTCATTGGAAAGCTAAGCTGTAGTAATTGTACAATATTTTCAATTTAAGTCTTTTGTTCAATGAATACTTAGGAAAATATTCCAATACAAAGAACTTGTACCTAAATTATCCAATGCACATATTAAATACTATCTGAGAAAAAATGAGTGTTTTAGTTTAATCACTCATCCTTTTTTCTCAGGCTATAAATAATAGGGTCTAAAAATGGAGCAAACACAGAGAATGTTGGAGTAATGATGGATAAGTAGAGAAGAATCAAATATATATGAGGGACTCATTGCCAAAAAGCCTAGGAAAACAGCAATGTTGAGAAATTCTTTTGTGGCCTTGCATTGAAAAGATGCCCAGGGTAGCAATAATAATTATAAGGTAAGAAACAGAACTAATATTAAGCTGAGCTGTAAATGGATATAGTCGACAATTTCTTTGAATAACTCCCTATGGTTGCAGAATGCTGGACTGTGTTGGATTGTGGTGTCGAGTTCAAGAACCTAAAGTAGTTGAATGTCAATGGAGTGCCCACTTTAGACAGGTGTAGAAAAAGGAAGGCTTGTAGGAAGAAAAAATCATGATGTGTGTGTATAGACAGTACAGTTGGGATAGATAACGCTGTGCTTCTACATAATTCTAAGAGAGGCAAGATCTGCACTAATGGTGGTTGGACAGGATATTAAGTCGGCTTTTAGTGCTATGGTCATCCACTAGGTAAATAATTATTGAATTTTTGATATAATTTCAGCTATAAAAAAACCTGTAAATATAATATCATGTATGCACCTTGTACAATACCAAAACGTTATGAAAACAGTTTGCTATGTATTAATTCATCGACTCTGTATGGTTAAGGTGTTTTGAAACTGTCTGATTAACATTTGTA